>JAUZND010012785.1:0-54017 GCA_034780555.1 Coelogynopora nodosa | reverse complement strand
TAATGTGGTTGTTTTTATAAAGATATTAAATTATTGGACTATGTGAAGCATTTCTTGCAATTATTCCATCAAAACAGCCTTCTATATTTTTATTTAAATTTAATACTATTTTGTATGTTAGTATTGTTGAATATTTATGTATTATGTCACATTTGTAATTTATAATGTATGGATTAATCATGTCACTATCTGAATGTATATAGTGCATGGATAAATGTTGATGGTTCCAAAGGGGTGGAGGAGCCCATTATAAAAAATATTTGTTTCCATTTTTTTAAATATTTTCTGGAATTTGTTTATATTTCTGGAATTTCAACAATGGAAATGGGCTGCCACAATGTTTAATGATACTTCGTTTCTTGCGGTAAAATCCAACTGGCACAGTTGGTTATTTTTAGAGTCTTAATATAATACCATTATCCTACAAAGCATGAACAAACATTGTGACTCTACAGTACCTTCTATTTATAAAAATATCTTTCAATCAAGTGTACACTAATCTCTCTGGTTATGTATTCATTTTAATACTCTTTATCACTGAATGGTTTTATGTGTTTTACATTGTTACTTTTTGATCTTTTGTATGCATGCAGTTGTTAGTAAGTTTAATTTCGGCAATCTGTTGTTTCAATTTTGTTGTGTTGCCTTGGTAGACGGTTTGCTTAAAAGACGAAAATTCAGATGTAATAATTAATTTCGTGTTGTTGAGCCTTATCTTTTCAATTTATGTTTATGCCAACACAAAATATTTACCGGAAGATATTTATCTGTTCATGAAATAATCAGAAACACTCATACATTTATTAATGGTTAAATTTGTCTACAAACATATTTCTTAATAGATTTATTTGCTTATTTGATCATAATTCTAGCTATGTCCACACAATAATAAAATAGATTCAAGCAAGAAAAATTATCTAGTGTTTGAAGATTGTGCTAATTTTGAGAATGATAATAAGTTTAAGTATAGGTTTTGCTTTCTGGATGAATTAATTACATATTTGGAGGAGGTTGTAACAAATAAGTTTTTAAGAACTGTTCGGTTTTCTAGCCACAGGATAAAGGCACGTTTTTATTTTTTGGTTTATAATCATGATAATTATTAAAATAGCTATTATCAGCATCAAGTGTGTATTATTTGACTACATATTTGCATTTCATTGAGCTTAATTGCCTTATATTTTCACCTATTCAATTTAAGCACTAACTTTTTATATCATAAATATATATAACTATGACCGTAAAATTAATCAACTAATTAAAAAATAGCATTATCTATATTTAAACACACCTAAAAATGTAATGCACTTAATAGTATTGTACTCAATAATAAGTTAAAAATCCGTCAAACATAATTTGTATATAAAGTCTTTATTAGTGATGTTTCGATCTCATCTAGAGACTACATTCAAATTATATATAACCATATTTTATCTGTTAAATAGTCTTTAACAATGAAATAGTTTTAAATATTATGGACAGACTATATTGAAGATAAATTATAAACCTAAGAAACAATTTATTATATTTCGGAGATATAATATTAATAGTTACTAATACCTAATAATTTCATTAGTTCCTTCATTATTAGCTTTAATAACAGATACGCTGTATTCTAAAAAGTACTACATATTTTAGCAATTTTAAAATCAAATTAATTTTTGTAATATGTTGTCAACTGTAAATTGTTTCTCTACCTTTAAATCAATTTTCACTTTTTTAATGTTATTATTACAGGAATAAATAAAAAGATTATATTGGTTCTTGTGTTTACTGAGTATGTTTAGTAAATTTGAAAAAATTATTCCTGTGTACTTTTTGTGTTTTATTATAAATTTTATTTATAATTATTTCCTCTTATCAATAGGTCACACTTGAAGAGATGTCCCGGTTTGTATCACCAGTTAATCCGGCCGTATTTCCCCACCTTACAATTGTTCTCCTCTCTATTGGCATATTTTTCTCGGCCTGGTTCTTCGTTTACGAAGTGACATCCAATAAATACACCCGAGATCTCTTCAAGGAACTGATTGTATCGTTTGTCGCCTCAATATTCTTGGGCTGTGGTATTCTCTTCCTACTTTTATGGGTTGGAATATTTATTTGATTGTGAGTTATACACATTTTAATAAATTTATTTAAAACACAAGGTTATACTTTTTTAAATAAATGTTTCCAGAATTTTGTTGATTAAATACTTTGTAATGCGTTTAGATTTGCTTTAACTTGAAATTTGTCTATCTAGCTATCTCTGGATAGTATAATTATTGGTTAGTTCCTGCCATCATATATAATTTAGCTGTAACACTAATTGCCAGGTTTTGCAATTATTGAACGCGACCGTATTTATTATAAAATGATGTGTATTATATAAAGAAATATATGGGAATATTTGTATTTCATTACGATGGGTAATGGTAAATTTTATTGGTGATAATTTTAAGCATATTTTAATTTTTAAACTCAATTATTTCGATGTATTTATTTTTGGTAGCTTTACATTATCATAATTATTTCACGTTATTTCTGTAATAATACAATATAATAATTATTTTTAATTAACGTCTGTTTATTTTATAATTTTAAATAAATACGAATACTTGCTATATAAATGTGCATTTCAACGATATCATGAAATATTTGTAAATTCTTTAGAGTGAAAATTTATGTATTTTAGTAACTGCGTACTATATTCAGTATGAGTTAATATAAAAATGCAATTGATCATTTGTTTTTTATAATGATTTGTTATACAACGTGGTAAGTCTTTAAATTTTTTTAATTCCATCTTGTTTAACATCAATTATGTAAATTCTTTAGAGTGAAATAATCAATTAGTTAGATATGTTGGTAACGCTTCTTTAGTGTTCAGATGATACACAATACCTTTTTATTCATTTAGTTTTCGGTTGACTGCTATGATTTATTTTAAATAATAGCTAATTTGTACATCTTATTGAGGGATTTTTTCCATTTCCCGGAGTAGAGTTCATTTTTCGTTGATGGAGATTGCAGAAATAGCCTTCACTTTTGTGTTGTACACGGTGTACCCATCTGATGTGTTTGTTAATGTATATAACTTTGTTTTTATGTTTTTCTTACATCATAACATACTACATTAATACATAATATTATAATTTTTTATTATTATTAATTTTTAAAAATGAGTAGAATCAGAAAGCTTTTAGCTCGCATATTTCGTAATATAATTTTTCACAAATAACTGAAGTGCGAAAACTGTAACATATTAGTATAAAAATATCATTAGGTTTTACGTCACAGAATAATAGACTGAATATATAGTCTATATACACAAAGTATATTATTTTTATACAAATTTATTTAATATGATTAGTTTAAGATAAAGTTACTCAAAAAAGAAAAGAAAAAAATATTTGTGCATCAATAAACGACTAAGCTGGGAATATTAGATTGATTAAGTGATATTTATCTTTTTAATACTGTTGACAAAATGGCCGAGGAAAGGAGGATTGTAAAAATTACACTCATTTTGTTTTATAATTTGTATATCAAAATGTTTCAATCAGTTAAAATTTTTAAACGTTGGTTATATGTCGATTGTAAGTTTATTCTAAATTTTCTTAGGATAATGCTATGTTTGTTTGTAGCAGTAACGTCATATTTCAACTTTTTACTACTGTTTTTTTAATTTTTTTTGAAAATCCATTACGTATATTATCAAATCTCTTTTAGTCTTAACATTTTGTTTGATATATCTCAGCGGATAACATTTTATGACATCACTCAATAGGTGTTATTTTGGACTAAATTGAAATATGATTATATTTTTAACCAATTGTTGTTGTTGATAATTGTGTATAACATAAACAATAGTGTAACATAATAAATTATCAAATGCTAAGCATTATTTGGTTCATATAATAACTATTTTAATAATAAAAAGATTTATTCTCAAGCTCAATCATCAAATAATGTCAAAAGATTATCAAAAATTAAAAACATCATTCATACTTACTTTAGACAAATTATTACATTATTGAAATGTGTGTACTTTTTATCCTCATGTGGCAGTTTTGTGACGATTTTATCGCTTGATTAGCTGTATGCTTCAATATCGTAATATGGCATTCAATATGTTGATAATTTATTTATGTTTCAGACTGCTCACTCGTCCGTGCATTTCCTCGTCAACAGTGGTGTCATTTATGCCCTTTATTAACTGTCGAAAAATCGATCATTGCCTTTTAAATGGTATACCGTTTCTTGTCACTGTAATAAACATTTTTTCTTTGGTAATAGGTCGCTTTTAAATAACTGTCATTTCTGATTTTTAAACTAAATTGTCAATGCTATAACGTTTAACATTTTAGGTATCTTAAATTTTCTGATATTTGGTTTCTGTTATGTACTACCATTCGTGTTTTTAGCGTTAGGGTTTTATAAAAATTAGTTTGTAAGTTGTTTGTTAATTTTTTAGTAAACTGGTAGATTTTCAGTGCTGTATATTATATGTGTTATATTGTGTGCATTACACATGATTTTTGTAATATAAGGAACCATTAAATAATATGTTGAATTTATATTTTGATACAATACATAACCTTAAAAATATTTGCTATTTATTTTTAAATGTTTTATCGGGTTGATCAGTATATTGTAATAAATAATGTATTACTTTATAGTATTCAATTATATTTATATATATAGAACTCTTAATGGTTTTGGGGCTGAAATAGTATAAATTTTTTGGAAAATTTATTCTTTCACTAGGAATTTGAAATTACTAATATCGATATTTTTCTATATAGCATGTTAAAAGCAGATGGAGTAAAGACCGATTTAAAAAATATATTGGTTTTTATGTTTGTAAACATTTAATCTGAAAGTAGATAAAATTATTTCTTTCATTATTTATAAATAATTTTTAATATAATATAAACATTTGCAAGATTGAAAGAAATACTTTTTAGTGAAACAATTAACTAAAAGTGTACACTTATTTTGTAACTTTTTTAGAAATTGTTTATTTCTAAGATAATCTACATATATATTATAAAGATATCTCTGAAAAAATCAAACGTTTTAAATACGATTAAATTTTGTAAAAATATTAGTCACTTGGTTTACTGATTACATAATGTAGTTCTATAGAAAAATGTTACAATGAAAACAAAAATTTTTATTGACAAAAAAATTCGTTGAAAATATTCATATATGTAATATTTGTAAATCTAGATCAAAATAATATGTTCTACATTATAAGGGCGTAGCCAGGGTGAGTTTGATAGGTTCGGTCGATCCTCTGCTTGGTTATAATATTTTCTTTTATTCAATTTTTTTTGTGAATTTCTAAGGATTTATTTAGTAAAATGATAATATTTTTTACTGCTTACCTATTAATTGTAGTCAGATTTAAAATTAAATTTTGCCTACTACACTAGAATAATGCTTACAATATGAATTATATAATTCAAAAAGCGCTACGGTTCATAATATATAATTATTTTTTTATAAGAATAGTTATGTGTAAAGCTTAAATACGGCTAGCAATAATTTCATAATAAACAAAAATTCCATTAAAGAAATATATCTAAAATATTTAAACTTCAAACAAGGAAAAAATATGATAAGTACAATATGTCACATAAAATATACGTATGTATTAAAATTTATACCGAAATAACTATTTAAGATCTACTTAATAAATTCCAAGCCCCTCACGTAAAATTATGTAGGCCCGAATGCAGAATCCTTCCTCATATGCGAGAGGAAGCATTACTGAAGGAAAGATTATGCATTCGAACCTGAGACTCTGTTTTATAAAATTGTTTTATTAAAAAAAGTTAAATTAATCTAGTTATGTAATATTTATAACTAGCATCGGTAAAATATGACAACATTAAAACAACCAAATCCAAAAATATATACTATTATATTACGTCCTAGCCAAAACCTTTACATTATTATGTTTGTCTGTGCAATAGTTTACTACACTATAAATAATTTAAACTTCATAATATATTTGATTGTCGCTTATATAAACTTTTATATGTATATAACGATATTTTGTTTTATTGAAATATATTTTAAACAATAATATCAGTATATATACAATGATAATATATTAATATATATTATATAATAGTAATTATAGTAATTATAATAACAATATATGCATTACCAATATTTTTATACAGTATCTATAAAAATATATACATTTGTTTTAAGCTATCTGCAGCATGAAGTAAAGAAAATATTCAACTCATAATTTATTGTAGTTATTACTTATATTATGGTAAAAAATTACATGTAGTATTTTATATATTTTTGATCATGTTAAAAATATTTGAAAAGCTTAATTTTAAGGCATATTTCTGGTGTTTATTTTAAACATTTTAAATAACTAAATAAACAAAAATTGACGCATATTTTAAAAAACGTAAACAATAAAACGAACTTTTATACATTTATTAAAAGCATTACGCTTTTACGCTGCATGTAAGTAAAGTATAATTTCACTCTACTGATAAATGTTAACTTAGAAATTTTCGCAATGGAAAAATGTGACATACTAAAGTTTTAAATCGAAAAGCAACTGACAAAGTCAAAAAAGGACTATCTGAAAAGTTAATAATTATATATTGCAATTGCATATAATTATAACCTTTCAGATGGACCTTTTTTGACTTTTTGAGACTGTTATATAGTTGCATTTTACTTTAACAGTTTAGTATGTTACATTTTCCCACTAAAAACATTTCTAAGTATCATTGATGTTTTATTAAAAATGTATTGAATTGAAAAAAGTAAGGAACAAAACAATCTTTCAGCTAATATGAGTTGAAAGCTATTACTATAAGATTCAATTCTTACCATTATGGTAAAATGAATATAACAGTAAAAGTAACTATAATTTATAATTTACACAATAAAAATAAAATTAATGTAACAGTAACACAATTACAATAATTTATTGTTAGTGTGCATGTTACATGTATGATTAAATTAAATAACCAGGCATTTCATAACATTATTAATGTTATAAAGTGGTGATTTATACAGGACCACCTAAATAACACTGATATTATTTGTATGCAAATTAGGGTACTCCTACAAGTACAATTGAGATTATAATATGTCAATCTTTTAAATATTATATTAAAAAAATGTTTTACTAATTCAAAAAAAGTATTAGGCTTTAATTTTTTTTTAATGTTGATGTAGTAAAACAAAAATATGTTATTTATTAATTTTATCCCAAAAACAATTGCTATGAGTATGAGTTTATAAATATATATTAGCATTAACATTGTATATACTATATCATAAAATATTATTATATGCACTATTATATGCAAATATATATACATATTTCCAAATAATATATTTATGTGGTTCATACTGTACAGTAATTTAACACCTAATTTAGTTAACAAATATTTATACAAGTGTCACTGACATCATAATTAGATAAATAATGTGTAATTAAATTATTTGTAATTTTATTCTGTGTTATACTTTTTTAAACATTATATTATCCTATACAAAGAGGAGGCCTTAATGAACACTTTGGACAGTATTCTTTCTTTAAGTAGTATCCATGTGAGTATAAATAGTGCACACCCAACAGTTTTTGTTAGGATTAGATTTTCCAGTAGCTAGCATCACGGGAATTCATTCATTGAAAGAAAATAAAGCTGTATTTTATACACCAAGCCTATAGACATGGCAGCCATTTCTGTAGTAGATTGTAAATTAGTGACCCAGTAACCATGAAATTATTATTTTCATGGTTTTAAATTAATGACACAGCTAGCAATAAATTTAAAGACAAATACATAATATAAGATTTTATTACCCAAGTATGAATATTACTTGAAAAAGCTATTTACCTACCTAGTTAAAACTTTCTGCATAATAATCTAGTTTTATATGTAAATATTGTATATGGCCATCAAACATTTAATAATAACTAACAGCATTTTAGATAAATGTATTATTTCCATCAAACCTAATTTTTCCTACTGCATTGAGAAAGAGTGTATATTTTATAACAAAATGCTAAGAAGTATACATTTCTGTAATCTGTAATCATGCCAATTTTATTCATGGAAAATACAAAATTTTATTTGTTATTATTTTATATTTACTGTACTATTCTAAATTTAAGTATTTACCACAAATTATGTAATTTTAGACTAATTTAATTCAATAGCTATTGTTATAAAAGATGCAATATTAATGATATAATAATTTAACATAAAAAATGCAATGAAATAAAATATTTCTTCTCTTCAAATTCTAAAATTTTTTTTTTAGTATCCTAATAAACTAAAATCTAAAATAATTTCAAACCATCTGATTAATTACAACCCCGGTATTTCTAAAATTCCCTTTAATTATTGCCCAACAAATATGCCTTTTGTTTGGGTAATTTAAATAATGCTCTTTTTAATCCTTCATCCCTATCAACAAAGTCTCCAATTTGAATGTTGCCAATCTGTGGTTTATCACTATTAAATTCTGCATTGTTTTCATCCAACCTAAAACAGATAAGTATGTGAGTTCAATTAGTGTTTTGAATTTATTTTTAAACTTATATAATTACAGATTGTATTTAATTTACCTTTGCTTTTCTTTCAGAGCAGAACCAGTTAAGCTGTTTTCTTTGGAAACTTGAGTGCTAATCATCCTGAATATATAAAATTCATAAATAAAATTAGATGTAATATATTTCATATGGCAACATATTTACAGATTGTATTTAATTTACCTTTGATTTTCTTTCAGAGCAGAACCAGATGATTTGATTCTGGCAAAGCTGCTTCCTTTTTGTCCTCTTCATAGCTTTTTGATTGGCTCCTCTTTATAAAGCAGTGTTCTAAAAAGGGTGGCATTATGTCACATATGTAAGCATACAACTCATACAATGTACCTGTTTCTTCAAACTTTTGTATCCTTCCATTTTTTGAAGACCATTTCGACCATTTCACTACCTTTGAACCATTTTCATACACTTGGTATATATTTTCGTGAATCCACAATCCAGATTTTAGACATTTTCCAAACCAACAATCTTCATTTGCTGGAGAACAAATACATGTTGTAGGAAAATCTGATGAGTATTTGGGAATATTTGTATGACAAGATATTTGATCAAGGGCAAGATGTATATTTTCATGATGTATGCATACACATACATTTGCAGATGTTTGTGAGGCCAGTAACACATGTTTTGGTCTCTTATTACAACTGTTTGACAGACCAATTTTCATATCTGGGTTTTCCTCCTTAAATATAGCATAAGTTTCTTTCAGACTCATAAAGAGTGTTCTTTTTTTAAGTTAACTTTTTATAATTTATTATCCTTTATAAATGTTTTATTATGACTGCTTTGTGTAAATATACATATAATTTGGTAATGTTTTGAAGCTGCAATACTAACTTTTATATATATATTGTGTCTCACATGACATTTTTATGTATGTGTATTAATAAAGCTATATTTCAATCCAAGTATAATTGTTCTTCATTATTATGATGTGATAAGTTAATATAATGTATTAAAATGTCTTAGATAAAAATTTGACATCAATATAGTTATACTATTATTAAAATTTAATATATATATAAAATTACATAATTTTCTTATATTCAGATTATTTCTACTTATATTTTTTTAATTAAATTTAATATTGATGAAATTTGTTATTTAACTCACCATGAATAGAAACAGAAACTAGAGTTCATGAGCTTTCTAAAAATGTATAATTTGATGGAGTAAAACAAATAATTTTTTTTCATAAATTTGTCTCTATTTTTTGGAATTGCCCATATGCACTAATAATTTGGAACTGTTTTATTCATGCCTCCCATATTAATATTGTATTGAATGATGGCATTTGGTTTGTTGCAGACTAACACAATTACGAGTCCTTTTCTTCTCAAGGGTAACTAAGTAGTTCCATGGTTATGGATGGTGGTTAACACATATGCTGGCTTTTTGTATGAATATGTTAGTGCAAGCATTATACCATTTTGAACAGCAGTTATTTTAGAAGATCAGTCTTATCACAACTGATGTAAATTTTGTAGTTTATTGTATATTTTTCATGACATACCTTATAATTTCATGTCAAACCTTGCTGGTTTTCCTGGACTAAAGATTTTCCACAATATATTTCCAAGCCATATCAATAAAGACTTAACTAATAAAATGTTTTGGTTAGGTACATACACCTCTTGAAATCTTTTATTTAAAAAGTCAGTCACAGGACTCACCATGTATTGACATCATTATAAAAAGTAAATTTTCAGCAGATTACTGTTATCATTGAAGTGAAGAAACTTCAATAGAATCTCAAATCTATCACAAGACGTTATGTTTGAAAACACAAGAGTGTTCATTAGACAATCTTTTGTCCAATATGATTCTAATGTTGGCTTGTGGATGAATTCCATAAACCAAAGTTACTGCTATATGCTAGTGTCAATATAATAGGAAGTTCATGTCTTCAGGTACTGCACATGGGCAGCATTAAATAGTAAATTTATGCCCATGGGGACAAGCCATTAAGCAGTTGCTAAGGCAGCTGTTAAGCAGTTAACAATATATAATTAATTATTTCATTACATAAACAATAGTTATTATGTTACATACACATATATACCATGTGCACTATAGCATTTAATTAATATCAGCTTCTAAATTAAATCAAATTTACCATTAACCAATAATTAACCATGTGTGATATGGCATTTTAATTGATTTAGAAGCTTTATTAATTAAAATGCTATATTGCACATGTTCTATTGTATGTAGATAACATAATATTAATTGTTTATGTAACACATTATTAATTATATGTTATTAATATAAGCATTTAATATTTTTTTATTGTGTAGCATACAGTGCTTTTGCCTAATATAAAAACTTATAATTGTTTTTTGGGGCAAATTTAATAAATAATATATTTTTGTTTTACTGCATGAACATTTTTAATAAAAAAAGCTAAGTGCTTTTTTTGAATTGTTAATTTTTTTAATAAATTATTCTAAATTAATTTACACATACTCATCTGCAGGAGTACCTAAGTTTTTTTGAAATACTTTTTTAAACACTAAAGGTCGATTTCATAAAGTGGTATTAGCTTACTACTGGTATTAACCTTGTGAAAATCCATAGATTTAGTACTTTGCCGATTTTATAAAGTGGTGGTGTTAATTACTACCAATTGTAAAATATTTAAGCCTAAGCATAACTTGATCAAAATCAATAGATTTAGTCCAATGGTTTGCTACCAAGTGAGGGTAGGTATAACTGCATATTTAGTTATCTATTTAATTGTTTTCTTTATGTGAGTTGAGTTAGTTGTGCATATTATTATTCTAATATGGCTGGATATATTTTAATGAAACAAGCTTTAAGATGAGAATGTGTGTTTAATGATAGGACCCATTTGATGGATTCAATAATATGGAATTTTGAATATGCTATCAAATATAAAACTTTGTACTGACGATTTAATTAACAATATACAAATTCATGTTAGTCCCTTTAGGCCACTAACCAAAATAAAGTCATTACAGGTAAAGAACAAGTTTTTATTTTTTTATATTTCATCAGATACAATAATAAATGACAACAACAAACAATGAACCACACAAATTCATAAATTTAACATTTCTATTGGATAATCTATTAATAGTAATTATATTTCCCAATATTTACTCCATCATAATAGTTTTTTACTGTGCATCACTAATACCACTTTGTGAAATCCATTTTAGACCATTGTATTAGTTACAAACTGTATTACCATTTATACTGGTAGTAACTAATACCACTTTATGAAATCGACCCTAACTGTTTCCATCTAAATATTATTGAAATTATTCATACATCATTTTTTGAAAACTCTAGAATAAATTTTATTTCCACATAATTCATTTTACATTATGTAATTCTATAAATGACACCATGTCTGTGTTAAATTAGAAAGATCTATGTTATATTTTTAACCTGAATATAAAAAATTGTACATATAGGGATGCAACATATAATTGTTTAGAGTAGACTATTATAATAACATTTCAACTTACTGTATATGTAGATTTGTTGTTTAAAAATATTGAGGAGTATGTTAAAAAATATTAACAACTATAGATAAATATATGAAGTGACTGATTAAAATAATACAAATATTTACCTAATTGTCTTTGACAACATTAAGTAGTGTTTTGCACAATATTTTCTTTGTTTATTTAAAAAACTTTCTAGTGCAGAATTTTAATTTTGTAAATAAAATTGTCATTAATATATTTTGATAACTTCTACTATTGCCTGTGTGTTTTAGTGAAATATTATTTTGATGAGTAAGTAGCAACTACTTATTTTTAATAGTTTTCTTGAAATATACCTACAGTAGCTTTATAAGCATTGTTATAAGCATTATATTATATTTAACACATATTATAGATGTTTAATTCTTTGAATATGTTTCATTTGTGTGTTATACTTTATTTTTTAGATTTAATTGTTTCTCTCCCAATATTAATATGAGTAGCCAGGATCCTTTTGAGAGATTTCAAGAGGCTTTCATAGCTCAGAATGAAGAAATTAAAGGCCTCAATGAAAAGGTAGAAAAATTGCAATCAATGAATTCTCACCTTCTTGAAATTATACAAACATCTGGTTTGTTGCCCCCTGTGGTAAGTTTGCTCTATTTGTATTATGTTTCAAACCACCTTATTTTATAATTATTTATTCTATTTATATACATTTTTACATTTATTATTAGACCAAATTATATTTCATAATTTTTTATTTATTAAACAAAATAAATATACAATGTACAGCAAGTTTGGTAGCATTTGTATACAATTTAATGGTTTTATATTAAATAATAATACACATAGGTTTTCAAAATTAGATTTAATGGTCAAATGTTTCTACACAAGAGTATTTGCGACCTGCTCTGGATTAATATAGACTATTAAGGTAGGTTTTCTTCTGTGGTGTATTTTTTTAATATATTAAGTCAGTTTTTTTTCAGTCAGTAAACCACTTTTGATCAGTTTATTACCAACAATTTAACATAATGTGGCAGTGCAACTTAATTTACTATTGCCAACAGTATGGGCCTGGATTCAATCACCCTTTTTCATGTTGAATAATAATTAATAAAATTACACTTTTGGATGATTTAATTATTTGGAGCATTATTAAATCTAGTATTTTATGTTAATTTTTGTTTTAAATATTATAATTTTCAATGAAAATGATTTTTACTTCTTGTCCAAAAAAAGGAGTTGTTAATATAATTAATATTTTTTGTTTCATACAGAATAAATCTATAGTCAATTAAATTGTTAGCTTAAAAACTTGTATATATATTGAGAAAGGTTAGACATAATACAATAAGTAAAATTGATAGAATAAAAATAATTCCTGTGAAATATAATAATAATAATAAAAACACAATATTTTTTATTTATGTAATTCATTTTTAAAAAGAGTTTTTATTAGTATTTATATATAATTAACATATTTATTTGAATTTGTTTGTAAACATTAACATATTATAAAGGTAAAATCAGTGTGTCTGCTGTCTGGCTCGTGCTGTTTTATAAAACACAAGTATTTTTTTGGATTTCAAACTTATTTTTAATTAATATTTTTTGGAAATTTTTGTTCTTTTGACCATTCAAGTGTTCGGTCTTGATTGTTGTTTTCCTTTAAATCATATTGCTATTATTTTAATATTTTGTTGCTATATTTGATAGTAGATTTAATAATTTATTGTTCTACTTTATTTTTAATTTGTTTTGTGGTTGTCGTTTACTACAATAAAAATCAAGAAAGAAAAACTTTTTAAAGAATATAAAACTTTATAGATTTTATACAATATGTTTTGATTGCTTTCTATAATTTCAATCTACGAATTTTAAAAGTGGTACTAGAATGTTAGTTCTTATAATCGATAATAATTTTATTTAATGCAATGGATATTTGCTCTGACGTTTTTAAATCTTTTCTTTGATACAGTTTTGCTAACCTAATTGGGACCGAGTCATACATACTTTAGATCCACGACAGCATTTAATCACCACCAACCCCCCCACAGTTTGACCCCTACTCCGTGCTGGACCTGCGCAGACAGGCACTGGCCCGCGAGGGGGACCGACTGCGCACAGATCGTGCCCGAGCGATGCGTCGTATTGACGCCGAGTTGGGCCGTATGTCCGACCTGCGGACGCTCTCCTGTACCGTCCCCATCGCTCCCTCCACCGCCTCCGCTGCTGCTGGGAAATCGGGCTTCTCCTCCGCCATGACTGCCTCACTCTATCATCAGCGGAGTCGGGAGGATGATGGCGGAGGTGGTGGTGGTCCGTCCTTGATGACTCAGTCGATGTATGCCACTGCCGCGGGGAGTGACTGTGACTCGCCGAGGAGCCAGCAGCAGTTGAGCACGATAGTGAGCACCAGTGTGAGCACGGATTTGGACGAGTTGGCCAATACGGTAGTGGCCAGGGATCGGGAGGACCTCATCAGACAGGTGACTACTGTTGCATTGCACACGCCTCTTTACACTTATTGTATGCATTTCTAGAATGCTTATATATAATAAACGCAAATCTATGTTTTTTCGACGTAACTGGATAATTTCACATATTCCTCGTAATTTTTAAACTATGTAATTTTTCATTATCAATTTTTTTCTACATAATTAAACCCTTAGTCTGTATGAGAAACGCAATATGGTTTATCAACTCTAACTATAGTTAACTATATATTATGGTCAAGTCATGCTACAAGTCATCAATTCCTAGTTTAAGTCATGCGATCAATTACCTGTTACAATAATGCAGCACTAAAACAGTGTAACCGAATCTCTACTCATCTCAACCATTTTTGCATTTTATATCAATCTAAATTTCGATTGTTGTATATAGTCCACAAAACGGTGTTTACAATATTTTGTACAGGCATTCAGTAATCTGTACTCTCCAACCTGTTGACCAAATATTTTAATGCTAATTTCGTAGTTAATATCATGTATACGTATACACTTGTATAATGTAATAAGTACTACCTTTTCTATGCGTAACTAAACTATATTTAATTATGGGAATAAAGCCTGCATTACACACAGTGCTACAAACTATTCTTGAAACTGTAAATGATGTGTTGTGTGGATCACTGACCTTATTTATTGTTTGTGATTGTTATATGCATTTTTTCAACAATTGTTTTTTCCGATTAATTCTAAGTCATACTTTTTAATTAACTTATAACATTTTAAAAAATAGCCTTGTTTACGTCTTATCTTTACGCAAATACGACGATATCAGATACTATAATTTTTGGGGCCTATTATATTATAGAAGTTAGTCTATGTTATTTTGAATATAAGGTCTAGTGAATGCAATTTCTGACTTATATAATGTTATCTTCATAATTCGATCTGTTTTCTGTCAGAAATGTCGAAAATAATAATAAGATTATTAGTTATTTAGTCAGTTTGCGAAACCGTAGATCAAAACCTTTTTTTTTGGTATGTATATTACGATTTATTAATGGTACAATACATATTTATAGTTTACTTGTCTATGTATGTTGGATCACTGTATGTCATAATTGTTTTGTTGAATCAGGCACTGCTGTAAATTATTGATTACAAATTATTGTAAATTATTGATTAAAAATTATTGTAAATTATAATTGATTAAATATGTAAAATAAGAAATCTAGCCTGTATATGTTTCTATTTTGTAGACACAAGTTACAATATTTTTTTATATAGTTTCACCACACTGGTTCACCTCAACAAACTTTTACCATTTGTTATATTAAAAACTAATATTACATACTATAATATGTGATGATATAATAATATTATTATTGTCACATGTTTCTTTTTTAAATTTTAAATTACATAAACATGTACTGTTTTGTTTTATAGATTATATATATATTTTATATAGAACATTATATAACATTGACTTATCGCACAATGACTTTTAGTTGGATGGTTTATCCATATTCTGTTATTGAATAAAACAGTTCGATTTTACAGTTTATAGTTTGCACTTTCTTAACATTTTCAATCGATTATATTATGTACATAAAAAACTCGTACCTACATTTTACATAATTTTATTTTGAAAGGCGTCGCTTTACAATGTTAAATTGAAAACTCTTTGCACAATCGGTTACATATTGAAAATATTTGTTTGATTTATCTTCATTATTTATATGGCTGACCAAAAAAGTTAACCTTGGTTATCCTAAGTGATTTCCAGGTATTTCATTCCAATGATTTCTATATTGTAATGTATATATAATTATTTATAATTATTAGTGAATTTGTATTATCCTTTACCTAGCCGATATTTTTCTTAGAAATTGTAAGGATTTATTATCGATAAAACATTAACTCACGGAAAATGGTATGTAAAAGTATCGAAGAAGCTTTGTATTCAACATTAGTATATATTCAAAGCATTCAAATATTACAAATTTGTTAAAAATTGATCTGTTAAGGATAATAATTTTCATAATAATGTAATGCCTTAAATTCAAATTATTAATGTTTTATTGTATAATTAATTATAATATATTCATGAGGACAAGCTCTGTATTTTACAATTAGTATGGATATACTCACACCATGATGACTTCTATAATATGTGATTCAGAACGTGTTAGGCTCATAAACTTGCAATCGATAATCATTGTAGCTAAGCTTGAACATGTGTTGTATGCAATGAACATGTATTGACACCCTCTTGGTAAATTGATCAATAGTTTCTTGATAGGATATACTTTTCTTCCCAACCATACTGACAGCTTGAGTATAGTCTTTGCATGAACATATAGAGTTCCGATATATTTCTGAAATTCTAGCACGACCACTGGTTATATTTTATGAAGTTATGAATTCATTGCATATTTTGAAACAATATATATTTTTAAATAATATATAAACAACAATATTTTAATTATTTATTTTAAATTCGTGTAATAATAATAAAAACTGTAGGTAATTTAATATATTAATTATTTTCGAAAGATTTTCACTCATTACTGGTTTAATAACGCCAAAAGCTAGAACGGTTTAGATCTTTTTTGATTTTATCAATAGTAGTTTTTTAGATGATAACATATTTTCTCAATATTCATTTTTCCTATATTTCATTATTTTATGTTACAGATGAAATTTCATGTCAGGATCGAATGAGTTCAATAGTATTTGTATATAAATGTTTCATTAATGCAATATTTATTATTAATAATATGTGTTCTATCAACTACATAATATTATAATAATTAGAAGAAAGTTTTTCAGTAATTTATGATATTATTAAATTTATCCCTACTATCGTTTAAAATGTATTATTTCACAGTATGTTTGGCGACTAAAGCCGCGTCTATTGCCAACTTACCATACACTTCACCATAATAACTAATTGCTTTTTATTATCTGTACATCTGCTTCTTTACAATATAATCATATTTAGTATGATAAACTAATACGAGGGTTTTATTGAATACGTTTATTAATACACATTTTATTGCTTAGGGTCTGTTTATTTCATATTTATGTATCTATGATATATTATTCACTACATATGTAAATAATATTTTATACATTCATTTTATTTAGCTATGTTATCTCCTGAAAACTGAATGATTGGTAATTATAATTTGTGTACATGTTGATTTAATTGATATTTGACTAAAATAACAAATGTTCAGTATTAATTTAATAATGTAAAATGTTGACGGTAAACGATAACACTGACTTATTATGTAACTCTTTCATCTCACCGGTCAACCTCAGATGTCCAATAACGAAATAAAGCGCCGACGGTCCTCGGCAGACCAGATTAGGCTGACTGACAGACAACAGAACTCACTCAACAACACTCCCCCAGAGACATTAACTATTAGCCCGATCGACATCACCACCAATAGCCACGACGTAGCAGTCAACGGACGACCATCCTCGTCTCTCGACAATGTCGAAGCAACTACTGTAGCCGCCCAGGCAGACTCCTCCATTAACAACGGCAACATTAGCGACCAGGACTGCTCCTCGATTGAAACGGCTCGACGTCAACCGACCTCCGACGCCGCCACCACAGCTGCTTGTTGTTGCCTGGACAACAACGACGGCGGCAGTGTCGGTGGAGGAGGGGCTGGTTCTCTACTGCTGCTGGAGCTGGAGCGGTCTCCAGGCAGTCCGGAGGAGCGAAGTGTGTCGGAGTCAAGGCCAAGTCACCGGAGTGACCCACTGAGAATCTCGACTGACTTCGAGGTCAGTCCTCCCTCCTCGGTGGATGAGAGCTGTTCCTCGGAGTCAGGGAAGACGGTGAGTGTTCAGTTGTTGTGGAGCTCTCTGGTTGGGTTATGTTGACTGTGTGTGAGAGAGAGATACCTTGAAACTTAAAAAACGGAGGATTTTTTTATAGAAATGTAAACAGTTAAGGAAAACAAAATGGTAAACGTCTCAAGACAGACAGTATAAATATCATAATAAAATACCTCCAATATTGTGCAATACTTTGTAAATGTTGTATTTTATCAAAGATATTCTGTTTTTGTTATAATTATTAAATTGTAAATAAATTTATGTTCGTCATATCTTTTCTTTTATCATTGAAATGATCCGAAAAACAAAGAGAACATATTATAATTGAAATATACGCTTAACTCTTAGATAAGACATCGTATTTTGTAGCATACAATTTTTTGTCATTTAGTTGGGGCTTTAATTTATTATATCTTCTATTAGACTGAAGAGTTAAATTAATTTTTAAATATAATCTTGAAATTGTTAGTTTGTAATGTTGACTATGTTTTATGTAATCCCTGTATGTTTTTGTCATAATTATTTAATTATTGAAAATATTGTCCGATCGCTATTATACCTAAATAGAAAATCAATAAAAATAATACCCTTTTCAACTTATCCCAGGAATTTTACAATGCATGCTCGCCTTTAACTAAATATTTAAAAAATAGCCGTCATTGTTCTTTCAGTCGTGTTTGAAACTCAATAAATATAATTTTAGTAGGTGACTTATCTTTGTGTTCTTTTGATGTATTTTGATAATTATTAATGAGTGGGCGCCAATAAGGCGCATCTGAAGGGTTGAACTGCCTCACTTCCACTCTCACCCCCCTGTTACCGGCGATAGACGGAGGCCACCTCGGCGGTGTGGGGTCCCCCCAGTAGCACCGAGGCCAGCCGCCCCTCGGGGGTGAGCAGCACAGACCTGGGCCAGTTCATGCTGCTCCGTCAGTCTGGGGCCACCATCACCGGCAGCATGATGACCCTGAGGGAGGAGGAGGAGACCGATGAGAAGGAGAGGGCCATGCTCGAGGCCATTGTCAGGCCGCTACCTGGTGCCGCCTCTTCTTCTGGTGCACCTGCTGTTGGGGCTGGGCTGGTGCGGGTGGGTTATTAGCTCAACATATTTTACGACTTTTTATTCGTTACGCATGTTAATTTTAATAGACAAACTTTTAATATTTTTAAAGCTCGTAGTAAATTGAAAATTTGTCTGAAACTGTTGAAAAGTCTTAACATTTGTTTTCTTTACATTCCTTCGTATCCGAAAGAACAGTGCTATGTACAAAATGTAACGATTAAATCTGGAGATCCTTACATTTTCAAATTGTATATAATTATATAGATATTATTTTTATTCAATAAACTTTTACTAAAAAAATAAATATAACTTACTTACTCGTAATAGTAAAAGTAATTGAATAAACAAATACTTTTTGATTCAGTCAAATAGATTTTTCGTTACTAGAATTATTACTAATAAGTTATTTGTTTGTTTAAAAAATGTAATGTCATTTATTTTAGTGTATTGTATATAACTACACTGTTGATTATGTGAATTAAAAAATATATATTTTAGATTGTTCCTGTGTTAACTAAATAATATTTTTAATTTATTCATTTTATCAGATTTAAACATTTCTAATGGTTTTAGTTTTGTTCTATTTTTTTGTAATATTGATTAGTCATAAGCATTCTAAACAACTTGTAACATAGCTCTATCATCTGCTCCAGGACGATGCAACTGTCAATTATCAAGCGGGAGACCAGAGCACAACACCTCCAACATCCTCCTGTGATTCACCCTCTCCTGATGACGGCGTCAAGTTTCGTCGATGCCAGTCGATGCGCAGTTACCCGGGCCAATGTCGTATGGAGACCCTCGATGAGGTGAGAGGATAGGTCATTTAGTACGACATGCCAGCTGCACGAATCCTGTCAATGGAGGTGGTGTGCGTTGTTAATTTGTACCTTTTGATTATTTTATATGAGTTACATCAGACATTTTACGATGATTTTAATCTTATTTCAATAAAATGCTAAATAACACACATATTATAATGAATGAATATATTGAGAACAATATTGTGTACAATTAATACAATAAATTAATATATTAGTGGCATTTAAAATATCTTAGATTACTTTCAGTTGAGTATACGACCATTGAGATGTTCTTATAACTCCGAGTACAAAAGTGTACATTTCTCGATATACCTCTGAATATTTGCGTATATTTATGTTTTACTTTCCAAACTGAAATACATAATATTATGTTATAATATGTTGTCTTGTTTCAGCATGTATAAAATTGTATGCAGCTGTTTTTCTTAAGAGGACTCCATAACATTGTGTGAGACATTATTTCTAATAACTGACAATCTATAATATGCAAGGTTAGCCAGGCAATAATCCACACAATGTAATCACCAAAGTTACGATTGTCCAGAGCAATAATATTGTGTGAAATATGTTTAGTAAGTTGAGCAGTTTCCAGTAGCTATATCCTATGCCTGCTAATAAGTTCCCATTATTCGATCAATGATCTATTGATTCATTCCTGCTTTTTGGCGAATATTGATCACAGTGTTATAGTGTGAATCACATTTTCTAGTTAATTGTGTTGCCTAGTGTTCTTCTAGGAAGAGGTGATTATCTTTTATTGTCGACAGATGGCTATTTTATAATAAATGTTAGAAAATTCTCGGTCAGTTACCGTCATTACCGATTTTATTTATGTTGAAAGAGAAATCGCGATTAGCCTACCTAGTATATTATGGTGTACAGCGTATTGCATACATTCATTGTTCGTTACCGACAGCATGACTCTGGACTGGTGATACATGATAAGTAGAACAATTTACCGATATTTGCAAATAATATTAATATTGTATAATTTTTTGAATTTTGAATACCTTTGAAGTAAACTGGAAGTTAATTTATTTATGTTTTAAGGGGTGTACGTGGGGTGGTGGAAATACATTATACACATAAAAATATATACTACTATTATTGGAGTTAGTAGTATTACCATGTTCTGTATTTTAATGAATTAGCCGCACCAGTAATTGATTATGACTGAATATTTAACAATTTTTGTATTTTAATACCTATGAAAAATATATTCCATTTCCCAAGTCTCGTAATGCTGATATTACATTGGTGTGTCATAATCTAAGACATTCTTCCTTCTCCATCTCCAGGACACGAACGGGGTCACAACATTGCCCCATATGAGCGAACTGCGCAGTGCCCGTCGTCTTGAACTTAATCGAACCAATCGGAAAGGAGCATCACAGCAGCCAACGGTAACCTGCAACCTTGCAGCGCTTGATGTTCACTTATTTTATATTAGAATAGATATTTGTTGGGTGGATGAGACTTTTATACATTTATTTCACTCACTTTTCAATATTTATTTCTGGTTGTGATAAACAAGGAATTACTTGAAAAATTCTTTCTGGTTAAATAAAAAGCGTTAATTTTGTGTTGTTTCGGCGTTACTGTATTAATGTATGTTGTAATGTAATTAATATATTGTTACTATTTATATAAATTTTGTATATTATTGTATTTTAATGAATCTTATAACTTAATACAAACTGATTGATTGACGAAAGAAGGTGTTATTATTGTTACTTACTTTAGTTCTCAACTATTTTTCTCTTCAGCAATCACTGCTCACATCGGATGTTTTTCGAAGCTTCTGCAAATTATCAGCTCTGGCTCGTGGCTATCTAACCCGTCGAATGCTTATCTCGGATAAAGTTCAGATCATAATTCGAACCTTTAGGGTGAGTTCTGTTGTCGGTAACAGAAGTCGTTATTAACACGAATAAAATAAGTAAATTTTGGAGAAATTATACCTCTTACTACTAAAATACGTTTATTTAACTTAATAACTATTTACATAGAGCTAACAGAAGCGATAATAAGTTGTAAGAAAATATGTTGTAAAAAGTTATTACATGTTGTAAGAAGTTAAGACATGTTGTAAGAAGTTAAGACATGTTGTAAGAAGTTATTACATATTGTAAGAAGTTATGACATGTAAGAAGTTATGACATGTTGTAAGAAATTATGACATGTTGTAAGAAGTTATGACATGTAAGAAGTTATGACATGTTGTAAGAAGTTATGACATGTTGTAAGAAGTTATTACATGTTGTAAGAAGTTATGACATGTTGTAATAAGATATGACATGTTGTAAGAAGAAATGACATGTTGTAAGAAGTTATGACATGTTGTAAGAAGTTATGACATGTTGTAAAAAGTTATGATATGTTGTAAGAAGCTATGACATATAAGAAACTGTGCCAAATTGTTTCATGTCTCAGTGTTGATGAAGCCAATACTCAATTACTGCTCCCTAAGGAGTATTATTATCCACTGCTGTTTCAGGCCTTCAGTCCAATCGTAGAATTTATTTTGACCTCATTCACTGTGCTATAGTAGAGGTAGGACTGTATAGCTGGCCAATATTCAATACAATAATAACATTAAACTTAACTGATAAAAATAAACTGATACTTGTGATTCACGGTAGATAGTTATTATGCCGTCCCCGCAACCCACACACAGGACACCCAGAAGCTGGCCCAGACCTTCACCCACGACATCACCAACCGCACAACCACCGGCGGCGGCGGCGGCCTCTGTTCGGTCTACGACGCTACTCTGC
Organism: Coelogynopora nodosa; assembly: GCA_034780555.1. Lineage (NCBI taxonomy): Eukaryota > Metazoa > Platyhelminthes > Proseriata > Coelogynoporidae > Coelogynopora > Coelogynopora nodosa. The sequence goes on along the minus strand of JAUZND010012785.1, from coordinate 30,994 downwards.
AGACGCGTGTGGCGGCCCAACTGCGCGCCTGTCGCTGCGAGCTGCACGAGGTGTTCTTCGAGTGGCCGCGCCGCAGACAGCTGGCTCTGGTGGCCTACTCGAGGCTGGCTGACCAGCACCGGCTGCTGACACTGCAGTTGATGGAGGAGGGAGGAGGTGGCCGGGGTAGGGGGGCTGCCGGGGTCTCCAAGGAGGCTGGTCATGTGGTGGTGCCCATGGTCAGTGCTGCCACTATCAAGAGGAGGGAGAGGTGAGCCATACTGTAACTGATCATTGATCCTTGTTTTCATTGGAATTCGTGAAATTAATCACAATAAAGGCATAGATTAATTATTGTTGTTGTTTATTATCATTGTTATTGATCATTGTCGATTTACTGTGACCAGCAATGATTAGGTTATACATAATACAATCAACGAAGTTTCGCAATTTTTATTTCATTGTAAACTTATGCATGGATTTCATTTAAATTGATAAACCGGAGAAGTTACGCTTTTAAAGGATATAAATAATAAAATGAAAATATTTAAAGTTTTAAAAATGTTCTATAGTAGATCTGTAAACATGTTATTTGGTTTAAAAGTAGGATTTGTTTTATTTGGTTATTCAAAGGATGTATTTGACATCCTAAATTGACTTAAATTTAAATTATATATATATGTTATGTAATCAGTTGAACTATGGATCGATAAGCTAAATTGGTAGCTTAGGCAGCACCTTTTAAGAATGACGTTTACAAGACGACGTTATATTCAAAATCTCCATGAAGACGCCCCATTTACACCATCTATTAATAAATGGGTTGAACGATTTCGCACAACCTGGGATATCAATAAGTAAACAGTTGGAAGTGGTTCTCCAGTAACTGCAAGTGATGGCGGCAGTGGCACATAATCCAAACACTTACATTAAACTTCATCCATACAAACGCAGCCTTGTTCAAAAACCAACAGGTGACGACAATGACTACTGAATTGAATTCTGTGAGTGGATTGTGTCACAACTTCAAAAGTAACTAATTTTTTTCTGACGAAGCTGTTTTTCATGTCTGTTTAATTGTGAACAAACACAACCTGTATTATTTTTCTATTTAAAATCAGAATGTAAAAATGGAAACATTTCAAAATCGGCAATCAGTTACTGTGTGGTGCATGGTCAACATATTGGAGATGGTTGCTTACGCATGGAGGACGATACTGTGATGTTCTCATGAATCAAGTCACTCCATTCTTAAAATAACAAAGGAATGGCACTAAGATGTATGAACAAGATGGTGCCCCACGGCACTATAGCCGGTCCACACGACACCTCAAGGACGCAGAGGTGCAGTCGAGTGGCGCTTTCGACATCACTATGTGTGATTTCTTTGTTTGGGGAGTTTTGATGGAGAAAGTGTATTAGCCGAGACTAACAGAAGCAGACATCAAAAATTGACACTACGAATTGAAGTTGAGATCATCAGTTTCTCTGTATTTTAGGTTAATTTAATTTCTTTAGTCCATATTCACTCGATTATTTTACTTATTACTAACAAGTAGTATATATTATGAATAGTTAAATATATGTTAAATATATGAATTGTTAAAAATGTCATTGACAATCATCTAAAATACTGCGTAATTTAAGTTTTAAATAGTATTTTGCACTGACGTTTTAAACAGTTTTCTGACTTAAAATCTTGCATCGTGTATTTTTTTATCCATATTATATTTAAGTCTATAAATAATAATATTATTATAATAAAATCAAATGTCGGAATCATGGTTAACTCTCTTTATAGGGTCTTATCCACATTTGTTAACATGTTTTTCTGTGGCATATATTAGTCGGTTGACTTCCATTAAATATCATTCTTCCTTTAGACTTCAAGAACAGAATTCCCAGGAGGACAATCCTTCGCGACCTTCAACCGCCCCGGACAGGTACAGCAATTCAAACTTGTTTATTAAAAATTAAATTTTAGTGTTTTTGTTTCAACCCGGCTGCGGTGTATACCTCCGTCCCTTGTCTTCAAATCGGTTTGTTTTAGAGTCCTACGCAACTTGCAGACCTCGCACACTGTTAATCCGTTGAAAGCTCGAAAGGAAAGTTATTCAGGAAGCAGTACTCCTCGTTCTGAATCAAGGTAACCCGCAACACGTATTCCTTTTAGTTTGAATTTTTATTTTTCACACAACTTCCCCGTAAATTGCTGTTTTTAATGCTAACAATTATATAATATTAATTTATTCATAAATAACTAAAATAATAATAATAATAAAAATATTAATTTTATTTAACCATGTATCTTTCTATGCGATATATACAGTAGTTACATTTACAAATTAAATAAATTGAATATTAAAAATTTGATATGATTATTAATAAAAAAATTATACACTACATACACAAGTCAAATAAAAACAATGATTACGATTTTAACATCATGCTATGTGGTCTCGTAACTTGCTTGCAAATTGTGCTATTTTTAAAATAGTAAAATGAGCCCTACAATTGATAGGGGTAACATTCTGCTTCGTGTTATCATTTTTAAATTGTTTCGAGAGTCTATGGTTGGTCTCCTACCGACACTATATCAGTTGAATTAATTATCTGCTCCAGTCGTTGTTGAGTCTAGTTGGTTTCCGCTATCAGTGAAGAATGTATTGTAAATAGATTAATTATCTTTATCTAATAAACAAGAATGTATTAATAATGTCTCGACTTAAAAAAGCGATACTGTCTCTCCCTTAATAACAAATGATACAATTTATTTGTTTTCGATGCTAATATAATTTTCATAAATAATTCTCAATTTTTTTATCTAAAAGTACGGCGGTGGTTAATAAATTGTCAACAATTTTGATTTTTATCACTGTTTGTATATATTTATCGACGCTTGAGAACATTGCTGTTGTTTAGTTTTTCGGTGATAACGATAATTAATAACCGTTGATATAATAAATGGATTGATTATAATATATCACCCGAGTTAACTTGGTTCAACATAATATTTTAATCTTTGTAATTGTTATAAGTAATTATTGTGTGTGTTATATGAATTTTATAAACTTATTTAAATGTTAATTACCATTATTTATGAACTGAAGGTTAATCGGGTACGTCTGTTTCTTTAGTGTGCAATTGTTGCTTACCTTTAACTTGCAATCACACATATCGTGACGTACAAATCCTCAAAATTCCTCGAATCTCTTCACTTATTTTAAACATCAACTAAAACCTACGAAATTGTATAACCAACCTCCGATAAAGAAAATGCTATAAAAACCAATGTTATTGATAGAATAACAACACTTCCTGTAATATCTGTAATTCATGTATTGAATAAATATAATAGATTAATATAAACATCAATTTAGAATTTTTTAAGAATGTATACTTCAACTTGTCTTTATCTTTTCTGTTATTATATTATGCTTTAACTATTTGAATTACTTTCTACGTTATCAAACACAAAGCAAGTAAATAGAGATCTGCATAATTGAATATACTTTACTATATATCAACCTCCATTAAGGATAAAGGGTTTGTGCGCTGTATTCATCAATTAATTTAAAAATACTAAAATGTTGCCTTTAACACCACGAGTCCAGGAATTTGTTTATATCTAGAAATCCCAAGCCGGTCAATTGACCGATAATTATTTATCATTTAATTAACACTGCAAAGCTGTCTTTTATTAAATGTCAATTGAACCCCCAACACCCGCACAGCTCCCTCCACACGCGGAACACAGCAACATCGGGCTCTCAGCAGCGCTCCCACTCACTGTCGGCCCAGCCTCGACCTGCCGCCGTCAGCAGCTACAGCAGGAAGGGTGCACCGCCGGCAAGAGGGAGCCCTCCTATCCCACCGGCCAGTATGACCGGCAGCACCACCAGCAACAGTAGACGACTCACGAATGGAGGCCACTCGGGAGCAGCGGCAGCTGCAACCTCACGACTGGCAGTGGAGGCGAGAGCCACCCAGCTGCTCGAGGGGGTGGCGGGTGGGTCAGTGAGGAGGAAGCGGATTGTGGCCAATATGAGTGGAGGTGGTGGAGGGAGGTCATCGACGGCGGCGCATCACATCACTAGCAATGGCAAGGTGACACTCGAGAGAAACACTTCCTATAGTTACTGTTAGGGATCTATATGTAGATCTAGATATAAGTATAACCTTCCAAAGCGAGTATAAATGATTATTAAAAGAGAGTTTTAATTGATATCAAAGTATTAAAAATTGTCTTTCAATGTTGTTCATAGTATAGATGTTTATTTCTATAGATAATGATTTGAATCTCCGTAATTTTAGATTATTTTTTAACGAATATTACAAACTTTTCTTTATAATTTTTTGTAAAAAAACTTCGTTCTGGTGCATTCGTGGAAAATACAACTTTTACATAAAACTTTTATATATATATATTTATAGAAAAAGTACAAACATATTAGCAGATAACTCTATTGTTCCATGAAATATTTCGTCTTCTGATACGTTCAGTGCTCCAACGTATATTATACCCTTGAGTCATATCTTTAGCATCTGTTTATAATATTTTCATTCGTTTTCTATTTTACAAACTAATACTGTTTAGTAAGATATAGTCTATAAAGTAAGAAAGAAAATTGTCTTCACTGTTATCGAATCAAGAGTTTACTAATTAATTAATAACACTATCAAGCTTTGTGCCCCAATTATGTTATAATGTATCGACATAACATCGGATAAATGCTCTCTCTTTCCCGCTATTAGTCCTGCCTACGCCACAGAACAGTAATCCAACAGTCTGTTATAATTAACGAAATGTTGCACTTGTGTTTAATTAATTTTTAAATTAAAAGCGTGCTGTCTGAGCTTGTTGGTAGACTAGTGTGTTCTTTATTTCTGGGTCTTTTGATCCGATCGTAATAAAATTTGAAATAATAAATTTGCTAGTGGTAAATATCGCATGAACAATATTTATTGATAGTTTGGATACAGTAAAATTGTCGGGAAAACCTGTTTATTCTGGTAGAATAAAGCTGAGAATAAAATAATTCAATTGATCGCTTGAGCACATCAAATATGCCTGATTGATTCCAATAAAATCGCTGAAAGGGGAGTCTTGTTTATAATTATACAGTGTGTTTTGTAAGTCTGGATAAATAGGAAGTCGAACTATTCTGTACTACGAAGTACTTCTTACTCAGGAACTTTACTATAATATTATTTTGATAATAATCATGTTTCAACAGGCACATGCCAGTTTCCTCTCTATACACTCTGTAGAGTCTCGGAGTAATCTATCTCCCCCCTCCCCCTCCCCCCTCCACAGATGAGCACGAGTGGTGACGACTCAACAACCAGCCTATCGGAGGTGTCGGCCCCCAAGTCAAGCTCTCTCTCCTCCACGCGCACACTCAGCCACCTCTCCTCCCTCAGCTCAGCCGCCACTGCCACCAACACGACCACAGGCGGCGGCAGACACCAGCCACAGCCGCCCACCCGTAGTGGTGAACCGGTGAGACAAAGTGACACTGGCGGCTCGTCGTCCCTGGCAACTGGTCACACGAGGAGACTTGCCGCCTTGGTTCCTCCCGTCGGCGCCAAGCGACCTTGATTCCTTTGGTCTCCGTGGTCTCCGTGGTCTCCCTTTGTCACCCGGATTATTGTGTGGTTTGGTACCCCTGTAATGTACTGGTTAATAATACTGAAGGGCGGAACCGTGTATATTATTGTTGATTTACAAGTTTATTGATTCTTCGGAATATTTTGTGCATTTTTACTGCAAGAAAAAAATCAGTCAAGTCTTGCATGATAAAGCTGCAATTAATGTCATACTTTTATTGATTGTTTCGTGATAAAGTAAACACAAAATGAAAATAGCAATCAATATATTGAGCAGTTTCGAAGTAAGTGAAGCAGGATACATTTCGGTATTTTCTCTGTGTCAATGTCTATTTTATAGAAATTAATGATAACACCATAATATAGATTATAGAAAGTAGGAATTCTAAACATGTTATTTATATCAGACAGGCCCCAGTTGTTGTTTTTATATCAATCTCGAGTAACTGAGTATGGTTTGATAGCTTTTAAAATGATTACGTTTTTAATTTATTGTTTTTTTAAATGTAGTCTATTATTTATTTGATATATTATACATTTTTATCTAATAATTTAAGTAGAAAAAAATAAGTAGGTATTTCAATATGGCTGAGATGAAAACCATTTTTTATGTAAAACTATTTTTAATGATTAAACAAATATTTAATATTTTGAAAAGTTGTTAATATTATAATTTCTGTTTGTTCATATTAAAAAACTCTATAACCTATCTAGGCCCTGACCAATACATATTGGTATTGCTTTGTTCATTTGCTAGGTAAGAAAAGAGACCTGTTCAAAGCGACCAGTAGTTGTGATCCCATTATGATCAATAATGACACTCTTTTAATCAAGACCTCTGGGTGTTTTACTATACTAGTACTAACGAACTAGTTTGGAGTAATTTTTTTTCTGTAGAGAACTAAATTATCTTTCTTAATTCTAATGAGTTTTTCTCAACATGGACTTTCATCACTTAATAATTAGTTCTACACGAAACTGGGTCGTATTTCCCGAGATACCTGAATTAAAATAATATGAAAGACAGATGAAAGTGCACACTAAGTTGTGAAGTATTTCGCTTATTTCATGTTTCTACCAGTGAGAGATACTGTCCTGAGCTAGATGATAGGAGGCCTGGCTCAACTCTTATAGGAAGGGAACAAATATAGGCTGTGTCGTATCCATCTGGGTTTCTACTATCTCTGCCTTATATTATGTTTCTATATCCTGCCTAATATATTTAGTTGGGGAAACTAATGCAAATTATTTATTGTGTCAATCCCTAGCTTATAGTATAGTTTTCATTTCAACTAAAATGAATTATTTTTTTTACCTATTTTTTCATTTTAAGGATGATGATGCGTTTCTTTGAATCGTTTCAATTTTCGCAAAATTTCGATCTAGTAAGACTCGTTGATGTCTTTTATCAGCTGGACTGGTTGTGTGTGTTGCAGTCCTTAGTTTTAGTGTCTGTTTACCTCGCATTGTTACCTAACAAGTATTTTGATAGCGATGTTACAATATAGTAACTATGGCTATATTTTTCAAGCCAGTTGTTTCTGCATGCATCAGTCCATGACTTCTCTACTAATAACTCTCGGTTAGACTTTAGTTGAGCCTTAATTGTGATTTCTATGTGTACTTTAGTGTAAGGATGATTCTGAACAGGGGTATCTGTCACATTGTTCGTGTATTGTATATTAGTATTCTGTATATTATCTTATTTTTGTTTTTTAAATGTTTGCATATAACTAAGGACTCTTATTAATAACCATGGAGACATAAGTAAAATATTGAAAACGAAATATTCTGTTATAATTAATTTTACAAGTAGCGCAAACTGTATAGTCATTATTACACATATATATATTTCGAGTTTGCAATATTTTATAAATAATCAAATTGAATGACATTTTACTCTTTCTACTGCCAGACACCTCGGTGCGGATATTTAATTTGAAAAAGGTTTTTGTTATCTATTGTGGACTATTAGTTTCATTGAGTACGGTAAATATTTAAGGATTCCGTATCTTGTTAATATTAAGAGTTATTGATGTTGTTATTGGTGCCAATAGCCGTCAGCACCGATATCTCGTAATTAATAATATGATTGTCTTAGTTGTTCAATTTCTGTCTAGCTGGTTAGGCGCGTACACACCCACACGTCTCCCATTTCATGTCCCAATTTACTTATAGAACTACAAGTTATTATATTTTTCAAATTGATTATTATATTATTATTTTGTATTTAGATGCAGGTTTTGGGTCCATCACGTTCAATAATTCTGTTATTTTCCATTACAGCTTATTTATACATATTTATTTTTGTTAATTGCAATATATTCAACCGGCAATTATCGTATATTTTATTATGATAAAACCATTTTTCATTATTGTAATTCTTTACATGTTTGTGCCATTGCGCCGATATTTTTGTCTTTTATATAACATTGACAGTCACTATATAATATTTGCATATTTCCTGGAATTGTATAGTTTAGAAACTTATAATATTTGTCTCACTTGTATAGCTGTAAAATAAGAAGTTTGACATTGACTATTGTATCTGCATATAAGATTTGTATAGTATAGTTTGTATGTTGTTTTACTATTAAGGTAGCTGGTTTCCTAATTAAAAACACTTTTTTTATTAAATTTTTTATTCCGTTTTTTATTTATCTTGATTTGGGTATTGCATAATACATAAAATAGAAGAGTAAAATTCTGCAGTAGAACTAAAGAATACTTGGTAAAATTAGTGCTTCTAATGCTATTTCTTTGGAATACTCAAATTAAAAATGAGTTTCATTATTTTAGTTAATTTCATAATTAGAAACATCTTGTTAGACTTAATGAAACCATGATCTAGGTTTTGTATATTAATCTAGAACGAGTAAGCACCGTTTACACATGTTAAAAGGGCTACCAAGTTAGGCATAGTTTACAAAAATGGCATGATTGCTTTTTACCCTTATTTAAGAGCAGTTATCCCCTTAATGAAATCCTCCATTTAAATAAGATCACAATAAATAATACTAACTGTAAAGATACGTTTTTTGTATATAAATAAAAAAAGTTTGATTGCAAAACATTTTTTGTATAAATTATTTGGATAATTATTATAGTTGAAATGTTAGTTTGTTATTCAAGAGTACAATATGCTCAAAACTCTTAAATGTATAAAAAATGAAATAATTGAATACTATTTTAGGGTCATTTTTGTGACGGGTGAATATATTTGACTAATCAGTTACTAAATTTCAAATAATTTTTAAGCGAGATTTCTGTAAATCACGGGCGACGCAACATACGTAAAATTATTCTGTCCGTCATTTTATGCGTATTTTTTCATGAAATTACAGAAACTTATGAATTTTTTATTAAATTATTCACAACTTCTATCTTTCATAGCTAATGTTATTCTTTTAAATTCATAATAGAGTTTTGTGTTAGGTAACAACCTCAATAAAGAACTTATTGTATAAGTCGCTAAATTAATACAATCCTTGTTTTCAGTCTGTCTAGTCTACACATAATTAATGCGCTATTGAATATAGTATACCAAAATTCTGTAAGTCCACAGCTTAAAAAAAATTCAAAAACAATATAAATATAAGCGAAAACAATAGATAAACTAATTACTGCTGTATTGAGCAAGTTATAGTGATTAATTATTACTAAATACACTTAGACATTTTATTAAATTGTGCGTACGGATCTTTGCCTTTAGTTTTCATGCTAATTCTCTTATTTTTTTTATTACCATTGATGAAACGTACTTGGTGCCTTCAAGTTCGTTATAACACGGCTAAACTGCCATTAATTTAACATACTTAATGAAAGACTAAAATTATGTAAAACTTACAAGATCCTAACAATTTATATTGGACGATCGTATCTGATCAAATATCATAAATTCATTTGATATTTTTAATTCTAAAATTTGAAATTGATGAATTGTAGTCTTTTATAATAGAAGAAAAATAGCTACCATTTTAAAATATTTCATATTCTCAATTTCAATATCGATTAATACGAAAATAAAAAAATTAACGTAAAGTATAGCTTCTTTGTTAAAACATAGATATCATTTTTGTATAATTTAAGATAAAAATACATATTTATTCTCATACATTGAGTAAATCATGATCTTTAAATTAGGTATAGAAAATATATACACACCTAAAATATGCACAACAATAATTGCACTAGAATATAAATTGGATGCAACAATAACTTTTGATATCATTTTAACCAATTAGTAGAAATTGGATTTTTTTAACGTTTCTAATAAGTATATACTCCTTCGGAACATTGATAGTAAAAGTACACCCAACCTCATAATGAGATCAAAAAGGAAATACGAAAACCGTTTTAACTGATGAAGAGTTAATAAATGATTCAATTGTGTAGATTTAATAATAAAATAACCTACCGTGTTCCAGAGTTGCTCTTTTATACATTATTCACACAACAATCATGTTTCAATTGATGTTATAAATAAAAATACGTATAGGCGCAAAACGTTAAATGCTATGAACTGTTGTTTCAAACAATAGAAACGCAATTCAACCAATACACATACAAGTAAATTTAATTAACTTTGACATTACTTATAATTAGTATTGAGTAGACACAGATGCAAGAAACAATGAGATCATATGATTTATGATTATATTGCATAATAAATTTTATTTAAATAAAAAATCTAATCATTTAATTTAAATATTAATTTAATCATATAATTAATTTAAACATTAATTTAATCTTTTAATATACATATTGTGATAATGTCTTTAGATATAAATAATCTATTCATTTTGTCCAAATTTACTTTGATTTATTTGTTGTAACTAACGATATATGGCAATCTAAGCAGAAAATAAATTTAAAATTATCTCGATAATTTACTATCGCAAGAATAGATAGAATATTGAAAAAATCATTTTAACATTTTAAACCTATTCTCACTACCTTTAAACTACGCAATATATTGATTATTGGTGATTATTTTGTTTAAACAAAAATAATTGGGAATTTGTTTACTGGATTATAGTGTGTTATAATGCTCGTCTGCTGGCGTGCTTTTTAATACGGTACCATTGTTTACATAATGGTTAGAAGTGAAGGAGACACGAAAATGTTAGAGCTCAATTTATTCTATGCGTATGGAATACTTCGAAGTTTCCCTCGAATATATCGATTTTCTTATTTTTCGAAAACGAATTTATTGTGTATACCAAGCGTCCCTTGCTTTAATAATGAGTAAACAATTATTGATTCAGTAAATTAATTTTGTAATGGGGAACATAGTATTTTATGAAAGTCAATTAATTATATTAATGTTATTTGGTAATATTAACAATATAACTTATAAAATACGGCTTAGCTAGTAAGCCAAACCTACAATAGTTCACTCACCTTAAATATATGTCATTTCTTATAGTGGTGATATAAATCTTGTTATACGAGATATTAGGTTAATCAATCCATGTCTTTTTTCTATTCTATCAAATAATTAAATCGTCAGATGGTTATTTCTCATTAAACACACGCAGAAATACATTAGTATACAACACGAGAATTTATTAAACAAATTCCTTTTCATAATACAAAATACATTTAAGAAAGAATTATGATATACCTTTGTCTCTTCGTATTAATTAATATGAAAATATTTTGTGTGAAATACTTGAAATTATCAACTTTTAGTTTTTTTTAGTTTTCCACAGTTCACAAATTACGTGTGAACGGATTCCTCTTATATAAATTTTAATAATGATAAATTAAAATTTGTAATACTCGTGTTTCACAATTAAACGTACTTTTCGCAGCACCAAACTTTTTACAATTTCGCACAATAGACGACGTACTTAATTGAAGTAATATTTTCAATGTCTTATAATTTTAATAGTTATGTCTAAAAATTTAGCCATATTTGAAATTGTAGGTTGCAGAGATGAAGATAGTTGTATCACGGTATTTCGAGTGATAACGCTTTTTTAGTTAGAAAAGCATCTATGTATTGTATATTAAAAATTGATAATTAAAATTAATTATAATTTTATATACTTAATACTAGTTTTATTTCAGAATTAATAGAGACATATTTTTTAATGCCAATTCTGACTTGCATGGCCAAAATGAAAAAACAATTTTATATTAACAAAAATTAATAATTATACTTGGCAATAACAATTATACCTGGCATAACAATTATACTTGGCAATAACGATTATACATGGCAATAACGATTATACTTGGCAATAACGATTATACCTGGCAATAACGATTATAGCTGGCAATAACGATTATACCTGGCAATAACGATTATACCTGGCAAAAACGATTATACCTGGCAATAACGATTATACCTGGCAATAACGATTATACCTGGCATAACCTCAGAAAGAGCTCAAACGAACTTTAACCGTATCAAACCGTGCAAATAATTAAAAAGACAAGTTTTTCTTTAATAGAAAATAGTGTGTTACATGTTATATTTGCATGTATGTATTTGATCATTTGTGTTAGGCAGTTGGATACGTTAATATATATTTTATTGATGTATTCCAAAATTTTATACAAATCAATTTAAACTTTTTTAAATTGATCTAAAATTTAATTAAAATTTTTATTATAACTTTATTCATTTAAAATAATTATGTTTAATTATAAACATAAAAGATTTCAATATTTTTCGATCGCAATGATTTGTATTTTCTGTTGGTTTATTGTTTTTGATTTTTATAAACTAAACTTATTTTAATCAGATTTAATCATTTAAATTTAAATGCATTAACATAAATATTTCTGTATTGATAATTTAATAATAATTTTTTTTAAATTGTAGTTTTACTTAAAAATAAAATTAATTGAAAAAAGCAATAGCGAAATAGGTCAGAATGTTTGCGCTTTTAATTATTCTTTTTGATTTATATTCAAATTTATTTTATTAAAAAATTTTCACAACATGAAACCATTCTTCTGAACATTTTTATGAAAGGTCTGAAATTCTTTTTCTAGCCACACTCAATTTATTTTATGCGTGTAGAGAGTACCTTATTAATAAACTCCCGTTTTGCCACCCATAAACCACTTGTTGCTCCTTGAATATGCTCTCATGTTCAGAATGTGATTCAGTTAGTCAATTTCTCACTAAACAGATTAGCCGCATTTTATATTATTTAGAAATACCTACTTGAATATAAATAATATTTAATAGCAAATTTAAGAATAAATACAATTTAGTATTATGTTGTTACTATTGTGTTCTAAAAATGTAGAGCAAAAATATGTATTAGGAGCTTTAGTATATCTAATAGATATTAGATAAGTTATAGTTGTCTTAATTGTAATTTTTGTTAACAATTTGCGGTATAATTTAAAAAAATTATAATTGAATATAAAATTAACAGACGCGCACGCATTTTATAATTAATTTGAGGCTATTTACGAATTTAAAAGTTTTGTTTTGTGGTTTACCAATTAGTCTAGTTTTGTGGTTTACCAATTAGTCTAGTAACATTGGTGTATAAAACAAAGTAACTTATCTAATAAACAGCAGGAGCAATTTATTATAGTTTGCTACATTCGTGGCCAGAATTAATCACACGATAATAAATGACTAAACTTTCAAAAACAAAACAATGTTACCTCATAAACATATTATAGCATTTACTAACAACACACGTAAAAGTAAATAAATGTTTTAATACCGTTCTTTGTCAAACAGTACTTAGAAATCCGAATGTTAGCATCTTTTTGGATTATTTTCGGTAAAAATGTTTGAAATTAATTTTCTTTCATGTATTGAAATATTAAATTCCATATTAAAATTACAAAAATAAAAAATACATATATCTCAATTGATTAGCATTTTGAAACAATTTAGATATCATTCGATGCTTATCGACGACGCTTATAACCATTCGGTGTTGATAAATGTGTGTTCATTGTTATAATATATTTTTGATCATTTTCACAGATGTTATGGTAAACACATAGTCCATGCATACACAATCTACGGAAAGCTTTCTTAAAAAATATTTATTAAAATTCTTTAGACTAATTTTTTATGAATTCTACAATAATAATTATATATAACAATGTTTTTTCTATGATTTAATAATATTATAGAGAGAGAGTAACAAATCTTTTATTTTAAATGCGGAAATAAATTGAATACCTACAAATTGTATGCAAACACATAATATGCGTATGTGAAATATACAAAAACATTACATAAGAATTGCATAAATTTTCAACTCAAACATTTGTAAAACGTTAAAAATTTAGTTGATAGAAGTTGAAAACGACGCATTTAATAATAATAAAATCCATTTTGATCAAATGAAATTATTAGTTTAATAAAAAAAAGTTGTTTATTAGTTTATCACATATACGCTACATTACAATTTCATTTTTAACAACTTAATCATTTTTTTCTTAGGAAATACATACTTCTGACTCTGACTCAATCTTGTGTCTCTCAATAGCTAGAGTAACACAAATATGGCTGAAGTACAGTGCTCACACTGAATGTTGCTAAATAATTTTTCTTATGAATAATCATCAATTATTTTAATCGTAATCATTTGCTAATCATAATATATTTTAAAAACGTTAATAAAGGTAACCATTTTACAGATAATTAATTTATTGTAATATATAGTAATTTATAGTATATTATATAACAACGGAAAGGTTTTGACTTGAAAACAGAGCTCAAGTCTAGTGATTGGTGGTCGAAACTCCTCCCCATTTCAGTCAACCGCCTACCTCTGCTCGCTGCATGTTTTGTGGATGTAAAAAATCTCCCGTAGCTTTTGAAGCAATAAAATGGACAGAAACCGGAGTAGTCGCTCTCTTGTTTTGTTGCGGCTGATTGTGTCGGGTAGATGTGTGTGGCTCGTACGTACACACATTCTCACCGCCAAACGATATCATCGAAACATTGATCTTTGTCCATTTTAATTTTGCTCAATTAACTTATACAGTTGAAGGAATTAAGTTCTTTAAGATTGCGTATATATTATAGTGTCCCATTCATTGTATGAATCAAGAGGGAAAGTTCCCGGAGCATAATTTGTGTGACTGTGACCACGTGTATTCACATAAACGTTTCCGGCGATCTTTGGATCGAGTAGTTGATGGAGATATTGATATAAAAATCCGATCACATGCTTATACATTTGCTACTTATCTAAAAGCTGATGAAACAAAGACCATACCAGAACAAAGTGCAACTCTTTCAATGGATAGTAAGTAATTTTATGACGTAAATAATATAATAGTTTAAAAATCAATCTATAGTTGGTATCATTCTTTCTTATATATTAACTTTATTCTTATTATCGTCAACGTTTTATTTTAAGATTCGTGTATTTAAAGACAAACTAGAATTCTTTGGATTCGGGCCTAGCTATGCTGTCCTTAATTCTAGATGTTCTGTAGCTATATATATTATGTCTACTATATTATTATACTACTATTGTATCTACATATTACAATGCCGAATATCGCCAATTTCCCTGCCGACTTTTATTCAATTAATTATTTAATCGACAATTATTGACTTTTCAATTTACACATTATAATGTTCGTGATTACTTTTGTTCAGGCCAAACATTCTACATTCTCATTGGAGTCGGACTGTCCACTCTGTTGGCTCTCATCATCATTTCCACTGTATTTTTCTGTCGGCGAAGAAATCGAAAAAAGAATGCTTTTTTCCCGGATGACATGTTTGGAAGGTTTTCTAAATCTACACCCGCCACCAGGTCAGATTGTGTTGCGTTGAATTGAACGATATAATGCCTAACTGGTTTTGTTTAGCTTCGTTGCGAAATTATATAAATATATATTTTTGTTTAATAAAAAATAACTTTGCTGGGTAAAGCAAGCAATTTCGATAACAGTTTAACATCGTATCCTTCTTAAATATTGAAAAATAATACTTTACAGGTAATTCAAAATTTTAAAAAGCATATAGCTCTTAGTTATAATTACAAACATTGTTAACTAAAAAGTGGAAAAGGCCCAAAATTCTTTACATTAACCATTATTTTATACGATTTTATTTTCATCATGCCTTTTTCATATTAAAAATAATGTGTTTGTATTAATATTATGATCTCCATAAGAAAAAAATTTTGGAAACCCAAAATATTACAACATTAGTTTTAAAAATGAAATTATAATTATTTAATTTGTTTAATTTAAATTAACAAGGTACAAATGAGATTACATAGAATAATATAGTATGTTTAAAGTCACATTCATAAAATATAACTCATCCCAAACAGAAAGAAGTACTATATTATTTAAACACCATATATTTTATATTTTAATCAAGTCTATAACGCTACCAACTTACTACATAATTAACGTTAAACGTTTAATATGTAACCATGAAATTTAAGTAGAATGTGAAAATTATTGTTCCACTCAGCTTTTAAAATTATATAATAATTTGTCATATAAATACAGTATAAATGAATATAATTTTAATTTATGTGAAATTTAGTTATATATTTTAATTTTATATTTAAATATATAAAATTAATATTGTATTATAATTTTTTTAATAATTTGATTTTAAAAATAAATTGAATATAATAAATGAAAAACAAATTTATAGTATGAGCACACATATAATATTGAAGATTATAATTAACGTATAAAATGAGAACCACTGCAGTTGGCATAAAATAAGATTAAAAACGGAGTAATAATTCATAACTTATAATACTGGATGGAGAATAATGGGCATTAGTTTATACATTGGCTGTGATCTTTCCTATTTCTATCAAGTTGAATTTAATAATAATGCCATATTTTATTGGTATAGCAATTTAGGAATTCTATTGCTACTCGCAAATTATTATTATACCTTGAATATAATTTAAAGTTATAGAATGCATTATAAACTGCAAGTTTAATCAATTCAATAAACGTACAGTAATAAAGCCCGTCAAAGTCTAACAGTATAACAAATACTTATTTCTCACACTTTGAGGACAAAATAACTTCTCAAAGTGGCGCACCAAATATTATAAATTAAAAGTTTATTGGACGCTTATAGTAAACCAATATAGCCTATATTAGGCAAATTAGTACAGGCATTGTGATAACTTTATATATTATTGAAGTATTACGACGAAATCGATCGGCAATATAAGTTGCTATTGTTTAGGCTCAAAATGGACATTCTCTTTCTTATATAAATTGAAAGAAAATTGTGAAAATGCAAATTTATTATTATCTATAGTAAAAACAAAAAACAAAATTGCAAAAGTTTTTAATATAAAATAACTTAGGTTAAATATTAATGAATTTAAACCTAACTTGCTAAATGTTGTTATTTGACATTTAATGATGTAAATTAAAACAAATATTATTAATAAATTATAAAATAACGTCTAATGCATTTGATATTATCTATAAATGTTTTTACTTTAAATTATCATGTAAATATTAATTAACAATTATAAAACATTACATTAATAGTTAATATTACAGTTGTAAACTTTCTATTAGTTGCCTTTTATACGCGCGTTATTTATTAATAAATGCAGAACAGCATGACTATAAACATAACACACAAAACTGATCGAATTAACACATACCTTCATCTCAATAATAATCTGTAATTGGGTAAGATAAAATTATTATTTTTAATCAAGTCTTTTATTGTTTTACGAAAATCATACTTTAATTTATCACAATAAATCCAATCAACAATATACACCTGACTCCTGCAGAGTGTATTTGAATTAGGTACCTAATGTCACTTGAAAAGAATAAGTACAAAATCAATAATGTAAATTGCATATTGAGAAAGAAATATTTTTATTCCTATAATAAATTGAATCATGCAGATATATATATATATATACATATATACATACATATATATTATAAAGTAAACAAAAATGTACAGTATAAATTGCATTCGAATATAGTAGACCATTAGTAAAGTAATTAACTAAATAATATATGTAATGCATATAGGACGATAGTTCATCGGGTGCAAAGATTAGCATGTTATATCGATTGAATATTATTGAATATTATTGAATGTTATTTTAATTTACATTTTGATTTAATTTCATGTGGCACATTTAATTACTACAAAACCTTAATTAAAGTTTACCATTAGACAGGAACTGTTTTCTTATAATAATGCTGCATGGATGTGTATGAGTCATATGTCACATAGTTTGCAATTACTCTATCAGCCATTTAATTAAACAATTGTGGTAATAAACTGTAGAATATAATAATTATAATAACGATAGGTTAACTGCACGGTGACTAATAAAAAGTTCAATAATATTATCACTTATTAATTAATTATTAGTCACTGTGCCAGTGATTTGAGATTAATGTTTTATTAAAAATAATAAAAAAATAGGTAAAAACTGTAATAAAATTCTAAAAAATTATTTAAGGTTAACGAAAGATGTAATAAATTTACTCTCTCATCTTTTGTAACCAAAGAATTAGTAACCATTGTAAACATCTTCTATTTCCTTATGTTTGAAACACAGTGTAGGTGTGCTTAACAGATATTTTCGGAATGATACCTAAAATTTAGTTTTTCTACAAATAACAACAAATCACGTTTCCATTAATTTAGTGTTATAATTATTAATGAAAATAATAAATTATAGATATAATTCCGGATAATATGATGGACGATATAATATCAGATAATATTATAGACGATATATCGATGTAATAATAAAGTAGAATATTTTCTTCATTGTCACGTCTTTTATCACTTAATAGATAATTATTTTAAAAAGGAAACTTAATTCAGTAGATATATTAAATAAATCATTATTTAGATCTTATTTATATGTATCAATTATGAACATTTTGCAAAAAATAAATTTTTTCACCTTATTTGAAAGTAATTAGTAAACAGTTTTGAGATTTTTTGAATTTGGTACAATAATTTCGTTTAAAATGAAATTAATTATTTAATTTCAATTTATTTCAATATAACTATAAAAACTATTTTAAAAACATTAAAAAAAGAATGTATCTTGACGTTTCGGTTAAATTATGATCGATATTAAAGCAGTTTTTTAATTATTTTTTTTTGTTTTCAACATTCAAATATATTCTAAACATTTTGTTGTCGAATAATTCAAATTATAAACGTATATATATAATTTTTTATTTGATATCAAAATATTTTGAAAGTTGGATTAATTTTAAACAAATTAACTAATATTAAATTATCAATAATAATATTAAAGTACCTTCCACAATTTTATATAATTATTGTATTATGCATTTAATCGGAATAACATATTTAAATAACGTTTTCGATATTTAAATTTCTATTTTATTATTTATAATTTTTAAACATACTTTTTTTTAAATACCTATTTTAAATAACTAATTTAATTAATTTTTGTAAACATAAATGTTTGTTAAAATCGTGTTTAAATCGTGTTTATCGTGTTTATGTAAAATGACCACCAAATTGTCGACAGTTAGCTCGGATAATCGAGGAAGAGATCCAAAACATCCCACGGACGATGTTTCATGTTTCGGGATGCTTATCAATCATTCAGACGATTTGGTGAACTCTGCATCATCAGTGATGGAGGAAATGTTGAAACATTTGATATAACTTCATATTTATATATTCTATTATTATAAACTCATCAGTGTTGAACAATATTGCTTCAAATTTATAATATTTTTATAACATGACAATAATATGTCTTTTGGATGGTTTTATTTTGCATCACCCTGTATAATATTATACATATATATTAGTTTATGTATAATAATTTTAATATTACAAAGCTTGATAATAAAAATACTATATTAAAAATACTAATTTCTATAATATTTATATATTAAGAATAATTAGCATTTTGTGGTGGATAAAATACAAACTATATTTTTTCAAATTATTAATATTCAAATTACTAATATCAATATAAACATAGTAATTTTATAGAATACTCATTTTCTATTAATTATTTCTATTCAATTTCATTGAATCTTTTTCTAGTCTTAAATAATATGTCATGAAATATTTAATTTCTACAATGTAAAATAATTTTATAAAATATTATATTTTAAAGTTATATATATATATATAAAAGCTGTTATTTTTTCATTAACTTTACTTTTCCGTGTGCTTATGAATAATTATTACTAATTAATAATAACAATATGTGTTTATGCTATCAATAGTATACCAATCGCACCTTTATAAAAGGCTTTTGAGAATTGATACTAATTTTATAAAAATAGAACTGAACAATTTTTGCTCTGAAAATGCGAGTAAACAGTAATGGTGTTCTATCAAAGTAGTATTTAGTATATGGATGGTATAGATAGAATATATGAAAGAAAGGTGCTTAGTAGCCTATAGGAGGAGGAAACTCTGCTACTGACAACCAAAAAAGCAAATATTTATGTTTTTCAACTAAAATAAAATTATTGTGACGTTTTTATTTTCGTACAGAATTCATACAGCAATATTGTGAAAGTTTGAATATAATAATTACAAAAGAGAATAATGTATACATTTAATTATGAAACAATTATTTAGATCTAATACACTTAGAATTTATATATATATATATATTTATTTATTAATATACTGCACATTACACAAATGTTATCATATTAAATTTTATATTCAAAACTGAAATTCTTATGTCGTTAAAAGTTGAAAAAAAATGTATCCATTAGAGTATAATATCAGTTTAAGAATTTAGAAGACCTCAACCATGCACTTATTAAAATATATCTACCTTGCTTGATAATAATAATAATACAATATATTTTACTTCTATGGCAATTGTTCTTTAATCGGCTGTCGCGTTTATTAGATATGCAATACATATTTAATATATACAATTATATATAAAATTAAATACTATTTAATTTATAAATTTTAATACTAAAATTTATTAAATTCAATGGATCATATTTTTATTTTAGAAGGACAATTACCTATTTTAAAATAATCAAAGAAAATTGTAGCATATTATATTATAACAATTATAATAAAAGTGATAATACTCAAAATAATTTTAAATTATTGAAACAATTAAAAAATAACAATGATTTAAATATTACAATATATAGCTCAATTAGCAGTAAATTGCTCTATACATTAAATTAATTGAGTATCTCTTAACTACAACAGTTTTCTCTTTTTATAATTAAAAAAGTAAAACAATAAGTACATTTACCGCAATTTTCAAGAAGTCATGTCATATAGCCTATGATTGACATAATTACCTTTAAGAGATAATATATGCCTATATATATAGGTTATTTCAATTAAGCATTTTATCGAATGAATGTATAATGCGTCGATTTATTTATTATTCAACGTATTGAAAAATATTTAAATATGTATTTTTAAATAAAAAAAATTATCCACTGTTATGATATAAACATTAAAAAAACTTAAGCCGCTGCTGATAAAACCTTCATATGATGGACACAAAAAATGTTCTCTGGTAGACAGACAGCCTTGTCCAGGGTATCTCTGACAAACTGTGAGAGATAGATACGTAGTTATAAATAGCGTAAACGCAACAAATTCACAATTGCATAAAAAAGGTTTCACTATACAAAATAGAGGTTTGAAAACTTGTCATCTAAGAATCCTAATGAAAAATGTTCTCGAAAACACTGTTTTCTGTTTTAGTGGCAAATTCTATATAAATAAGTCTTTGGATTAGCTATGAGTTCAAGTTTGTCAGGAATCCTCGCTATTATTATCTTTATAGACAACATCATGAAGCCAGTCATCAACATCAGTAGTCTAGGAATTTACATGCGATATGTCGAGGATATTTTCGAACTCGTCACGAACTATGAGGAAGCAGTAACTTTCTTCAAAGCCATATGCTTCTTCGTCCTCACAGCCCTTCCGCAGTCGATCAAGATCAACGCAGTAAGCAACGCGATTATCTGCATTAGCCGAAGATGCATAAATGGCGCAGACAGACTATAGTGAATATTAAAAGTTTTTATGAAACTTTGAGAGCCAACGATTTTTCAGATACCACTATAGACACTTAAATGTCCCTTCATTACCATTCTACGTATTCTCAAGAATAAGTCCCTTGTACCCTATCCAACTGCAAAGTCCTGAAATTTGTCACAAGACGAGATGTTTCTATCAACTAAAGTATACACAATTTGAAAGCATCTACATTTGTATAACTTAGTAAATTCTATCATTCACCTCCATACCTAATCAAAGAGGGATCACCTAAATATAAGCCAGCAGTTCTGTCTGCAAACATCGACTTATACGCAACACTAAATTTTGAAACAAGCCTCCTCACAAGCGACACCTATACATAATTGGATTGTTATTCGGGAAAGAAGACCTGTTATTAATTGCAAGGAGGAGAGCAGCTTTGAACTGGTTTACTATAACCCATATATTTATTAAAAAAATGTGGTATCTATATTTGCCATTTCGGAGAACCCCATAGTCTGGGTCCTGTCTCTTTTCTACCAGTATTTTCATTTTAAGGATTTCCATATTTGAACTTTTTTCTTGTATAAATTCAAACTTTATTTTTGTTTTATGCTTGTTGATTTTTAATTTTTGTAGTACCTATTTAAAACTTCCCTGTTCTTATATGCGGTTAATTTTATTTCATAATTTATCTCTGCATTCTCTAAGCAAATCAATGTCAAAATCAAATCTGTACCCAATGTTTTATTTGATATTGATTACCCATTCTTGTGTACCACCTGTTTTATTTTCCGCGTTCGTATTCTTAATTATATTATAGCTTTTATCTTATGTTAATCTCTATTGCTCTTAATAGTTCTAATCTGGTGATGTATGTAATCTCTATACCTTCCTCTACCCTATTTATAACTACACCTCTCTTAATTTTTCAGAGGTACCCCTGATGACGAGGCTGTCGAACAGCAATAATGTGTGTCTATCTTAATCAAAGTTTTATCAACAGCTGAATTATGTTTCTCTGCTTGTGTCAAATATTGGAACATCTTACTAATACTTTAAGAGTAAAACAAGTGGAATATTTACAAATTTTATACCATACTTTTATAACATACTTTTCCGTAACCCACATATTGTAATACGTTTCATTTCGAGAGGGTCCGTCACACATCACCGAATCGCAGTTTCCCGATCAGAAAATGGCATTATTAAAATGTCGCAGATTAGCCAAATTACCGTTCCCCGAATATGAAACTGATCGAATAAGTTAAAAAATTAATAAAATAATCATGAAACATTTTTAATCTTTAAAAATCGTTTGCATAATACGCATTTGTTTGGATAGAAGCGATACAGCTATTTTAGAAATTGTATTGAAAAGAATTTGCTCTAAGGGTTCAAATTGATTGATATATAATTATAGTTCATACATTTTATACTCTTATCAAGAAATTAATTTAAACGATAACAAATTTTCAATTGATGATTTGGCAGATTGAAAATGATCACACTTCGGATGGCCTTACTATTCTGAGAAAAATTACCATGCCAGTTGTAAAAGGGTAGGGGCGTTTATTTTTATATTTAGCGAGTCATTTTCGCTGAGATAGACTTCTTGACATATTTTTTAACAAAATAGTTAAATGTGTAGGGGACACTTAATAGAAACGTGACTTTAATACAGTATTTATAATAATCGATCCATATTTGGAATATTTGATTGGTTATATTTTGATATATAATTTTTAATTCTGTATATATTTATTATATTTGGTATAATTATTTTGCATATTATATAGAAGACACATATATACAATATTACTATCCATCGATGTGTAGATGTTTGTTCTTGATTTAAATTTTATAAAATGAAATTTAATGTTTTGTTTTCCGATTATCATACTATCTCCAGTAAGATTCAACAGGTATTATAAATAGTATAATTTCTAACAAATTAATGCATTATTTTGTCCGCGAACTGCAACGTTTTAATGGTGCCATTTTCTGTTCTGTGAACTGCGATTCGGCGAAATGTTTCGAAAACATTTAGTTTCCACGTTGGAAATACATTTTGGAATGGAGAATTTAATTGAGAGAATCGTTTATCAGGAGAGGAACTACTACACGTTTTGTACAGTAATATATGAGTTAGGCGTATTGGGCGAGATTACCAGCCGCATAGTGTATAGGATCTTTGGTTCGATGATCTTTGATCTTTGGTTCTGATGAAGACTTTTAATAAATTAACTATTTAAAAGACGAAATAGAAAATTATTTATTTCAAAAAAATTTCGAGTACTGTAAATTTGATTTTGAAAATATTCCTATTTTTATATCTATTATTTTGTTACATAGGTCCGCCAAACAACTTCCCCATGCTTTATTAATCATAGTAACTTAACTAGAAGGCAGTGGTTTCATGCATTCATTTCGACATAAGTATGAACATTTTATAAAGTTTAAAATAATTATTCATGATATGAACGAGCGCAAAAGTCCTTTTTGTTTTTTAAGATTGGAATAAATCATATTAAGGAAAATTATATTAAATTAGTCAACCATTTATGTAAATATTATGTTACAAGGTTTTTATATAAAATTTAAAACAATTAATCAAATTAATTATAAAATTTAAGGTATTAAAAAATACTAAGGTCTTCATAGTAAAAAAATAATTTATTTGAAAAAATTCCATTTAAGTAAAAGCATAGTAATAATATTTATTAATTAAAAATATCAAGATGTTTTTTAAAATGACGTATTTGAATCGGAGAGGGTTGAATAACAACATAAAAAAACCAGGTCAATTAATATATATTATGAAATTTTAAAATAAAAAAATACAAATCTAATTATTTATATAATCTATATCTACAATTATTAAAAAGTAGATACGTGTACACTGTTCTTAAATATTACAAAAAAATATATAAAAACTTTACACAAGTAAATTCCGTCTTTAGATCGTCAAGTTGGTCGGGTGATATAGAAGGTTCAAGCCACAGCAACGGACATTCCCCATTGGGAACTCCCGGCCGTCACATTGAGTTCTCCCTCCCTCAACCTCCGACAAAAACCAGCATGCGCTCCAGCTATATTGGGCAGCTCAATCCTGAAATATACAGGTAATGTACTTGATGGATGACATTTTGTCGAAAACATATAAATCGAAATGACAAGCAACTTTAACGATTTTAAGGTTTCAAATTGAAATAATTTGGTACAATACAATAGAAATGAATACGGAAAAACTGGATAAAATAAATGAAATCAAAATTTGTTAAGTCGAACCATAGACTTTTAGAGATAATAGTTTAGATTGAAATCTGTGAGTTGAACATTTAAAAATTATCTATGCAAAATATTGAAACCAAATAAATTAAAGTAAAAAGAAAATTTATAATGAATGAATCAATATTTAAATATAATTCATCGGTAAATACTGTTAATATAATATACATTATTTGGTTCGAAGTAGATAGGTTGGCTGTTTTATGTAGCATTAAAAATATCTTAGACCACAAGCTAATGTTTTATCGTATTTATTCAAGACTTACTGCAATAATGTTATGTATTATTGCGACTAATTAACTTGTAAGGTTCAATACAATTAATACGTCAATTATCTCGTATAGATCACGGATATTGATTGGCTATTCTGTAAATGAATGATCGGTGCGAATTGGACATCGTCAAAATAAAGGGGCACAATCCTCGTGCGACACTATTTTTCTTGAAAAGTCACACTTTACTTCTTAAAGTAAAACATATTTTTTAAAGGGGCTTATAGTGCTCATTAGTGAAACTGGTGGGCTATGCACGCGTTCTACTGTAAATTTGACACTGTTATAAGTATTTCTAGTTCCTTCAAAATGCAAAGTTCTTACCATATGACAGGAGACCTTCTTAACTAGTTCTATGTTCTATAGAATATAATGTCAATTGTCCAAGTGTTTGTAAGAAGTATTAATAAGGGTAGAATAACACCATTGAGTTGTTTTATGTAAATTTGACGATTTAGTTACAGGGTTACAATAAGTTGCGTAAGTCACGATATCTAAAATAATTCATTTTGAAGTAATGCTGCTCAATCATTTCCCACAGTTTCTATACATTATTTCTTTTCTACTTTTTATGTTGTTTCAAACAATGTTTTCAAAACTGCTTAAAAACCTTATTTATATTTTCCATCAATTTTATTACCATTTATTTTGAAGATGTAATTTGGTCACTATTTGCAAAAATAACTTGAACAATTATTTCTTAAATATATTAGTTTTAAAATTAATTATCAGTTTATATATTTATGTTATATAATTATATAATGTTGATCTTGTTCCACTAGTTTAGTGGAAAACGAAAACTTTTCTGAGGATTGTTTAATGGGCTCTTTACATGAATTAACTATGCAGAGCTTTTTTTTTCATTTTCCATTTTTTCTCTCGAACGTTTCATCTTCAATTGCAGGGAGAACCAGATGCATTATTTGTAAACGATAAATGACAGAGATCTTGTAAATATTTGATAATCATGTTTTTAGTGTAACCATATAATATAGTATATGTGTCTCCTTACTATATACTTTTAGATATACAAAATAATCTACCGGGGTTTTCACCATTATTCATGGTATAATTTTTTTTAATACTTAAAAAATTGTATCTGTTTATTAAAAACAGTATTGATCAATTATTTTGAATTATTTATTTTTGTAAGTATAAGCGAAAAACATACGTTTTGTTAAAATAAAATTATAAAATTCAAAACAAAAACTATTAAGATAAGTAAAATAAAATAAAATAATACAATTTAATATACAATCTCATAAAATATTATTTATATTACACTATCTCTAAATACATTTTAGAAAGCACCCGAATTGATTTATTTAAGTCTGAAATTACAAACAGTAGACTAACAAACCTACAGTAAAACGGGATTTTGTATATTTAGCTCTCAGTATAGGACTCCTAAGCAATCTATTTGCTCCAATACCAATGTGAAACATTTACATACGGAAGACAACATATACAATATATATATATCCAACATATACTTCAACATATCTTCAAATTATGACAACTTTGTTTATTAGTTATTACCAATCAAATAACTCGTGTCGTGCTATCTAATTATCTAAATAGTTAATCAGCAGTCATTTATTGATCCAAACTAGAAAATACTATAACATACAAATCCCCTATTGAATAGTACCTTCTTATAATATTTAGAAAAACATATTGATTTATAAAAGACTAAAGTGAAAAAAATTACATTTTTTTCAAAATTTTATATATATTTTTTATATTAATAACATCTTTAAATAAAAAAAGTAAATTGGAATTATTATTTAGGGAGCGTCCTGTTTGAGCTTTGTATTGTGATTTGTAATTTGTTACACTATACCAGTTGGTCCTATAGAGTGTTCGATAAAAATCATAAACTATAACTCCACTTTATTTCTATGTCTATAAAGTAGCGGTAACTGTTCTACACGGTCCTCCTACTCTATAGAACATCAATTGGATCAGACGGTCAAATGGGGATTTCTCAATCTGCGTCAGGGGTGATCGGCTGGATTGAATTTCAAGTCACACTCAACCGTGACACAATGGAGATCAGCGTGACGGTGATTCAAGTGACCGATATCCCATGTGAGGAAATAAAATTAATCTAGAGAACTTAATATCTTTAGAAAAATTTTGGGAAAATCTGTAATTGTATATTTATTTGAGTAAATGTTTATTTTAACACATAAATACCAATGATAATCTTGATGACATCTAAAATAAATATGGGTGATTTAATATTTGCCAAAAAATAAATACCAAACTTTTCAATTTACTTTTAATTTTATAACATCCAAGATTCTCAATAATTAAATGATGCCTGGTTTGTACAGTAAATATTGTAAATATAAATAAGTTTATTATTTTTGTTTTCAAGTTTATATTACCATTGTTTCTTTTCGGCTATTGTTTAAATAAATCGAAAAAGCATTTTTATGTTTGAAATCCATTTTTAAGCAATTCTATTTTAATTCTTTTTTAATATTAAATGTGTCTATAAACGAATAACAATGCATTATTTGCTTCAGTGTACGATTGTTTCACCTACTATTTATATTTAACTGGGGATTTTCCATTTCAATTTGTCATAGTAAACGGATTGATGGAGTTTTTATTTAATACAAATTTTAATGAAACGTTAAAAAATGTTTATCTCACAATTTTGTCAAAAATATGAAAAAATTATAAAAAGATGTAATGCATATTTGATATAAAAAGATCAATAACTAAATCAATCATTATTAAGAATTCCTCATTAAATTCCTCATTCAGTTGAAACTCTATTTAATAAAACCAATTTTTTGTAGAGGCTTCCTGAAAGTAATAAAATAACAATGAATAATGGAAAACATATAACAGACTTAAAAATATATATTCAGGAATCCAGCCGATTAAAAGTTTTACTTAAAGTGTTTTGATTAAATAGTAACATAAAATAGTGACACAGGTGTGTCAACATAATGGCGCACGTCCTAACAAGGTTGAATGTAAAGAATATTTATTTTTGTTTGCTTTTTAATATTATATGAAAATTATACTTTGCACCCAGTTTTGCACGTATTAAAGATCAAACATTCTAATGTCGTAATTAGTGTAAAAATAATTTATTCTGCATTTAACATTCAAACATTTTTTAAAAATATTTTATATAGAATAGACTTACATAAATAAAATAAAAAATTACAAAAGAATCTTAATATTAATCCGATTTAATTAAAATTTTCTATAAAACTTGATATGAATTTTAATAAACGTCGCCTATTTGCCTTCATTGAGTATTGGTTGAAACGGAGGAAGTTCAGTTGTGTCTTCTAATTAGTCACAGTCAAACCGTTTTAGACATATTTAAAATTGGTTTTCTGTTCTATTAAATTTAACAACATGTTATTCTAATTATACTCTTGTCACCAACGAAAGATTTTGGCTAATAAAAAAACACTGATCTTAAAAATATTGATAAATAATTATTACACATAACAAAAAATGTTAAAAAAATTATTTAAACATTTTAAAACCGAATGCTATTATGTAAGTTTAAACCAAATTCAAAAACCAGATAATTCGAAGCTATATCTATTAATATATTATGTAGATTTTGTTGTATATGTTGTATACTATCAGCGAATTCATACCATTCGATGACCAAACATACCGTTGGCGAATTCATACCATTCGATAACAATACGAACCAATGACGAAATGAGTCAGTAACATACCGTACATGATACGGTTGCTATATGAAAAATTATCCTTTATTATTCGCCAACAGTAAATACGGTTCGCGAACCGTGTGAATTCGCTAACGGTATGTAACATATTGTATATAACTTAATAATAATGGTGTTTATAAATAGTAGATTTAAATAAATAATTATTTAAATAAATTGTTTTATTTATTATTCAATTTAAAGTTAAATGTTTGCTTTATGAAAAAATAAATACTACAGGTAAATGATGTTTTCGTTTATTGTTATTTGAATCAGATGAAACAATAGTTGAATAATTAAAAAAAAATATCCCTCAAAGACAAACATGGCCATGAACTGCTTTTTAAAATTTAATTTAATAAATTGATAACATTATAATATAACTCAACAAATATTATAAACATATACAAATACAAGTAAATTATTAAATCAATCATATTTTAAATTAATTTCAAAGACACTGAGAATAATGTGAATATTTATTTCTGCTGCGTTATTTTTTAATTATTTAAAGATAATAATTTAATACAAAATTTATTTAAAAAATTTCAAAATCATTTTGTTGCGCAAGAATTTTGATTTAAAATAGAATACTAATAGAAAACTCAATTTGAGATTGGATTTGAACAAGACGAAGATATTTAAAATTAAAATTATTAAAACACTCAAAACTTACGGTATTTAAACAAATGTATATATAGCATAAGTTATATTAAATGTTAAATTACATTAAATGTTTGATATATTTTCCTAAAATAAACTATTTCGTCTGGATTCTGACTGCTATTGATATAGAACAAGTCTCTTTTCTAGACAAGATATCAGTTTACCCTATTTATAAATATAACCATGGCTAACTATTTTTTCTCCTTATATGTATGAAAAGCATTTACAAAATATTTTAATGCGCCGCAAACTATAAATTTTTTCATATTTATTCAAATTGATTAAAACTATTTTCAGACATTTCGTTACGGGCTTGTAAACAATGTTGTTTTTTAAATTATTAAATTATATATATAATAATAATTATAATGAATAAATAATCATTTTAATATAATTTTGAGTATATAATTTGACTTTACATTTACATTTATACGTAAATTACATATAATTTTTATCTTAAAACGCAAGATGAATTGGTGGTCACCTGGTAAAAATAAAAGAAATACAATTGATTTTTTGATCTAATTGATTTTGATTCTAAATGTTTTATAAAATGCGATCAAACTTTTCAAAAAACCTTTCAAGTACAAACTCTAGGCATGGCTTGTGTTTAAAATAGAATCATCTTTTAACATTTCGAAACAAAAATTTTATATCAATGGGGTGTCCTCCGATTAATTAGTAAATGCGTAACATATGGTAACTAAGATAAATTAATAGACAAAATACATAATATACTTCAATTTATTTTATACACGGTATTTATTTTTAGCTCGACAAGTATCCGACTGGAAACAAGAAAAACGGAACATCTTTGTTAAAGTCTTCATCCTTCCTGACGAGGTTACCCACCAGACGAAAGTGAAGAAGAACACACTCTCGGCTGTATTTAACGAATGTTTTGTTTTCAAAGTAGGTTATTCTAATATGGAAAGCAAAAATCATTTAAAATAAAAGCTATAAGTATAGTGTAACATTATTTCGCGTTTCTGCATTTCTCTTTAATTTTTAATTCAGGGTACATTATATAGTGAGCAAATTTGTATAATTTGAGCATATTTTGAAACTATATTCTAGTGCAATATGCGTGATAGCAATTAAGATGGAGATGTAATACGTTTTGAAATGTATTCTATAGAATACATTCTATTAGAATATATGCATGTCTATAAACATAAATACAATATAAACATAAAATAACCTTTACTCGATTTTATTAATGAGTTTTGGTTAAATAAACATGTTTATCATAAAAAGTAAAAAAATAATTAATTTAAATACGTTTCCCTAAAATTAGTAATGTAATACTTTTGTTTATCAACTATGTTCCTATGGACGTGCTTATTCATCACGTAGAATGCATCAGAACAGTGTTTCTATGGACGTGATTATGAACACATAGAATGCATCAGAACAGTGTTTCTATGGACGTGATTATGAACACATAGAATGCATCAGAACAGTGTTCCTATGGACGTGATTATGAACACATAGAATGC
>JAUZND010012774.1:0-28345 GCA_034780555.1 Coelogynopora nodosa | reverse complement strand
ATTCGAAATTAGTTCTTTTATATGTTTTAGTTAGATAAAAGTATTTTAGCCACTGAGTAAAAAAAATCAGGGTCTATCTATCAGGTTATAGTTCAATCAAAAACTTAATTTCTTTGAGAAATAAATGGGCAGACCCCCCCCTCCCCCCTCCACGTACGAAGGGTTAATGTTAAAAGTGTCAATGATTTCTCAAAATAGATAACTTTGTTACGTTCTCCATGATCTGCTCTATAGACTAAAATTCTCTCGACAACTATGAATTATGAAGTATTCGAACCCTATTTGGTTCTTATAATCTTCAACATTAAATCGATGCACCAAACCATTATATAGTATTCTCCATCTTCAATGTCGAATATCGCTTTTGATAGCAAGATAATGATTGAAACATTTGACTTGTACATTTCTCTTGCACTAGCCTATAACTGAGAATTGTTTTTTAAGGTAAAATTACATTTAATATTTCAAATAATACTAAAATAATAATTAATTATTTCAATGTAAACAAATAATAAATTAATCATATTTTATTTGTAATTA
This sequence comes from Coelogynopora nodosa, assembly GCA_034780555.1. Lineage (NCBI taxonomy): Eukaryota > Metazoa > Platyhelminthes > Proseriata > Coelogynoporidae > Coelogynopora > Coelogynopora nodosa. Next base: position 27,805 of record JAUZND010012774.1, on the reverse strand, counting down.
ATGGATTAATTTTAAAAATATATATATTTAAATTAAAATTTATTTTTAAATTGTTATGGTTTATTTAATTTAAAATGATAAAACATAACACATAATTTAATAACGTGAAACCTTTTAAATTGTTAAAATTAAATACCTAAACAAAATTATATTAATAGAATTTACGCATTAAATATTTTAAAATAATTATGTTTAGCTTTAAATATTGTTATAATTATTTTTAATACCTTCTAAAGTGGCAACTATAATTGAAACATGCTGACTATAAATACCTGTCCTGTAATAATATTGGTACCCGATAATGTATGGGTTTATACAAGGATGTACAATAATTAAGTTATTTACCAAATTTTAATAGTAAACAAATCCTTACAATAGGTTAATATATTAGGATACAATTGAATCGATATTTTGATACTGTGTAGAGCCAATAGTGCAGAACTTAGTAAGTAAGGTGTTAATTAAGCACTGCTGACTCATTTTCCTGTTTCACATTTTAGAATTATAGATAACATTTCATGTAGGAATAGTAACATTTACGTATTTTATTGACAAGCTTCAGTATATCAAACCGGTTTAAATTTAAAGAACTTTAGCAGAAAATTGTGGGTTATTGAGGCCGGGGAATGGGGGCAATGGTCATCTTGTCATAACTCCTGTGTTGCTGTCATCTTCCTTGAAACATTTTTAATACTATGAATAACAAATATTAATAACAAACGTTATTTTTATTTTATTATATTTTATTATTAGTTTATTAAACTATAAATTGAATCTTATTATCATAAATATAAATTGAATCTTATTATCATAAATATAAATTAATATTATAAATAATTATATAAATTATTTCAATGTATATTGGCAAGTTTATAAATATTAATAAATCAATTACTATTATATTATTACATTTTTTGGGATACATCATATGGCATTCTATTTTTAACAATTTTTCTGTATATTGTCTAATATTGTCTAATACTGTCTAACCTAATATTGTCACTTCACAGTAAATGTCTAAATGGGCTTCAGTTGTATATTTTATATTGAAATTAATGTATTTCTTTGATGACCTATTGATATACCTACTATTCATATACCTACTATTCATATACACAGAAAACCAAAAAGGAACAGACAGGTTGTTGAAAAGATATAATTAAATGAGAATTAAGAGATTGTAGCCAGAATAAAAGAGATTTGCGATTATATTGTTCTATAGAAATAAAGCTGGATTGATTTACTCCCAGTTCAAGTCAATGATCAACTTAGCGACGTGATAGCAACCCATCGTATCGTCTAAATACGCGTGCAGTCAAGAAGGGTCAAAGGGACAAAAGTTGACTATAGGCAGTCATGTTGTGAGGCTAATGAAATTGTTGACTCTGGTATATAGAAAGTAGAAAGAGAAAGATTGTGTGTGTGTTTGCGCGTGTTTGTATGTGACTACAACAAACATGTTTTCCGCAGCAAATTTTACAATCTATGAACCAAATTGGTGGTTTCACTGGAAGGTCAAAGGGACACGAACATTTGATCTTGCACATATATAGAGTTTTAATGGGAAAAGAGAGTCAACATTTATCATTTGATAAAATCTTACGTTTTTTATATTGTCACTGTACACTTTATGACATTGCGTATAATACTTGAATTTGTTACAAGTTTTTAATTTTGTATGTTTATTTATTTTCTTAAATTGTATTTAAAAAATTATGAACGAAGGACTTGAACATATTTTCAGTATAATCCTTGTTTGAACTAAAAGTCTCCTATTAATAAACTATCGAAATATATATGGTGTTATATGAAAGTTACTACAAATATAGTTTATCCAAGAAAGTTAGATATTTTGTATATCGGCATAACTGTCAACATTAGGCCTAGATATATGTTACAGTGCAGTATATTTAAAATATTTGAAAAAAAGGATTCAAAGCACAGACTTCAATGGTATAATTAACGTCTTTGATTCAAAGTTACTTTTTTATGGATTTATTTGCAGCAGAGCTAAAGCTATGTTCAATTCGGCGAATGGACATTATGATTAAAACTGCTTACCAAAAATAATATAATAATAGCTTATATACGATGTGAAAGCAACTTTAATTATATCAATATCATAATTTTTTTAATTAAATGCTTCCTTTTAAATATCTCTTAAATATTGAATCCGTTTATAAATGCTACGAGTCAAATTATACTTAATACATCATATATACTGTTGTCATATATTCGTTTTATACATTACATACAGATATAGACATTATTAATATCTTATTTTCTAATTAATTTATTTTTCCCTAATATACTTCAAAAATAATTATCAAAAACTCCACATGTGATAATTGTTTTCTTAAACAGTTCCTCTTAATTAAATAATATACAGTCCAAATGAAGCAGGTATATGCGACTGTATTGCTGGGTATAGCCAAGAAGTATATACGTGTACGTTTATATATATCGCATTAATTAGTATTTATTTGTTTGTTTAGATGTTTATAAAGCCATGATATATACGTTACCTTTTAACCTTTGTCAACTAAAATCTAATTAGTATGTACATTTTACTGCATGCGTTACTTTTTTGTATTTTTATAATTTTCAGTAAGGAAAATTATGTTTATATCATATTTAGCAATTATACGCATTATAAGTTTTTATAATTCTGTTTTTTAGTTAAAATATGAATATCTTAATTTTAAAATTTTTTTCATCCTTTAAGTTAAAACTCTGGAAAATTGTGTTTATATCATATTTAGCAATTATACGCATTATAAGTTTTTATAATTCTGTTTTTTAGTTAAAACATGAATATCTTAATTTTTTTAATTTTTACATCCTTTAAGTTAAAACTTCTTTTTTACAGAAACATTTATTTTATCTTACAATACATTGTATTTATATTTTATTTCGCGATAATTAGATCTATATTTGATTAAAAATAATGTACAAATTAATTATAAAATAGCGTATATATACAAAATAATTTCAGTTTTCCCTTGAGAATTAATATTTGAACTTTATCTAATTTACCTAATTTGATAGCTATCTAATGAAATGTTAATTAAGCCTTTATAATTTTTTTCGATATGTCTTAATGTATTAAAATTGGAATTTCAACCATAACGTTGAAAATGGACAATAAGCCTTAATTATTATTATCATCAATTTATTAAGAATAATATAAATAATTTTTTACAAAAAGAATATAATGTTTCAATTACTTAATTCATCTATATGTAATGTATCGGTGACCTTCTTTCAGGCTAATGCTCTTGTCGGTCAGACGACGAAGGAGGATGGTATATCGGAATGGTCTTCATCAAACAACCTTGCCCCCGCTACCAGCACTCTAAAGCGCTCACCAACCACTCCCATAAGCCCAGCGCTTACGTCATCAATCGATACCCACGGAAGCACCGGCAAGTCGCCGTCAACAATACCGACAAATAGCAGCAGCAGCATCATCCAGGAAGGTCTCTTTATACCACCCGTGGTCAGCCAACACCAGTCCAAGGAATTAGAACAGCTACTCCGCGCGGCAGCCTCACAAGGCTCGAGTCTGTTCTCCCTATCCCCTGGCGGAGGCGGAGGCGTAGGCGGCGGCGGGGTAGTCAAGGACTCGACCGGTTGTGGCGTTATTGGGGGGGCAAGCGACGCCAGTGGATCGGCTGGTTCGTCGGGCTCAGGGCCCGGTTTCCGGTCGCTGATGCCTACGGGAGGTCAGGACAGCACTGGACGGGAGCGAACGATTGCCTGGGAGCCGTGCAGGGTTTGTGGGGACAGAGCTTCGGGTAAGTTTTCTGTTTTTTATGTGTATTTGAATTTTTTGTATTTATAAATATTTACAACGAGTCCAAAACTCAAAATCAAGTGGTAAAAAGGGTGTACAATAATACAAAATGACATTATCCATGACAGAATGACAGAATACATTTTCCATATTGGAAAAATGAGAGTTGAGACAATGGTTTTTAGAATGGAATTTCCTAAGTATCGAGAGTAACGTCGGATCTGATTAATTTTCGCTCTCGATTTCTTTGCAACTCTAGATAGATAGTCTTTTCATTTTTGATCTTCATTGAAGGTGACACCGAAAGGGTTAATTGATTTGAAGAGTTCGATTTCAAATTGCTTGGTTGGTCAATTTACTTACTCCTTCATATACGAGGTGTCGTGATAAGCATGGCCTGAGTTTTGTCTGGGTTAATTGACAGAGACAGAGTTGCTTGAAGCGTATGCAGAGAATTCAGATAACGCATTGGTTGTGATCTTTGATAACTTGTGCACTGAATAAGACGACCATACTAGAGTGCTGTCAACTGCATAAAGAAAATATTTGCTATCTGTAAAGACCTCGGGCAGATCTGCTGTATAAATTGTGAAGAGTAGTGGTCCAAGTATAAATCCTTGGAGGAACCCATGCTTCATCGTAAGTTCTTGGCTTACGCTACGTCAGGACCAACGACAGTTCTTTGCTTCCTGTCTGAGAGATAATTATAAAGGAGTCGTAAGATTGTGTATTTGGGCGAATTCTTACGAGATGGGGAAGCTTTTCCATAAGAGTTAGGTAATTTACTGTGTCAAAAGTCTTTGACAAGTCTAGAGCAACTAATGCGACATACTTTCCGTAACAAACTTCTTGAAGCATCTAGTCCTGCAGAGAAAGAAGACACATGACTGTGAGTGTAAAGGTCGTGAACCATTTTGCTCTTTTAGGAGGATCCTGTAAGATGTCTTTGTAGATCGGAGTGATGGTGTTTCCAGTGTTGTTTTCAGTGTTCAGGAAAGATACTGCGCTTGACAGAGAGCTTGAACAAATGGCTCACAAGCGAGGAGAGTAGTGTGGCACCAACTTTCAAGACGCGAGCTGGTGCGACTACTTGATTTCTGATGGATTTGAATTTGTCTAGGAGATGAGGCAGGCGGCCTGATCTGTTGAGAACTCTGGCTTCTGCGTTCCTTTGATTAATGAGCTATTTAATTTCCAAGGAGAGCCATCTAGAGGGTTGCAAGCGTTGGTTTTTAGGACGGGATATTTGGATTTGAGACTGGATTTTTGACCAGGTACGGATCCACGAGTAGTTGGCAATTTTTAGGTTCACGTAGTCGGTTATTAACCAATCGGCAGAGGTTATAAGATTGAAGATTTCACTGTCATCCAAGCCCCGTCAGCCGATCCTCAAAGCGAGATCACCTGAGGGCACAGGGGAAAGTTTTCCGAGGACTCAAGGTTCACAGCGGACAGGAAGATGATCCGAAGAAAGTAGTTAACTGGGTAAGCCGTATTGTGGGTTGCAGAGGTCCAGACGACGTCAAAGCAGGTGCCGCTGGCTGGGCACCAGGCGAGTAACTGAATAGACTCGCTGTGTAAGATAAGGTCGCAAGACATTAGTAGACAGCTGTGGGATGAGGCTTTGTCGTGAACATATTTATATTCAGATCACAGAGAATAAAGATTAGTTTATCTGTAAATGAAGTTTCGTCAATCGATTCGAGAATTTCAACCGATAAAGATGTATTTCCAGGTCTTCGGTAATGCAGAGAGATTTGCATGCAGAGATATTTATATAAATACTTGCTCCCTTGAAGTCAACACCCGAGAAAGTTTTCGATGAGGTGACAATGCACGAGTTTCTTATATAAAGAAGTGCTCCGCCACATGAGGACCTCTGTGGCGGAGTGACCGCGCGGGATAAATTCTAAATCTGGCCACATGAGGACCTCTGTGGCCAGATTTAGAATTATCCCGCATGGTCACGTCTTATGATTTGAAATCCCTTAATGGAGATTTCTCCATCTGTGACACTGCCCTGCAATTTATCCAGTTTATGGAAGTTTATCTATTAACTTTATTTATTTAAATACATATCTAATTTTGTCTTAAAATGTAACTAATATTGATGCATAAATAAACTGTTTAAAAATAGGGTATGAATTTTCTAGCTCTACAATATTTTAAAGAATAATATATTTAGTGATTCAATATTATTTCAATTAAAAATATATAATTATTACTCGTAATATTATTTTTTTAATTTCTACGACAAACATACTTACAACGCTTCATATTTTCATTCAATTTAATGTTATGCTCAGTGATTGTTTTTTTGATATTAATAAAAATATTAGAAATGTTGTCTAATTATTAAACGCTTTATAAGCACCTTGTACATTTTATATGCCTTAATCGTAGTGCTTAGTAAGTTTAGTGTGCTTCTTAGAATGTGTTGATATTTGCCTTGTTTGAGCAAATGGAAGATACATTTATGTTGATATATACTTCTGGAATATTTGAAATTAATAATTTATTACACACGTCATAACTATATTTGACACAAATGCAAATGTCAAGTATCAGATCTTTGATTCGAAGGATCCCATATCCAAGATCCCAGGAAACAAGGTGTCCTAAACATGTCTCCTGATAATGAAATAAAGTTTAAATTATATAAATATCGAACCTCTTGATGAACCTCAACTAACGCAGAATTAAAATATCTAATGTAATAAGAATAAAAACCATAAGAATACTTCATTAATTTGATTTTTTTAATTAATCAATGTTAACTGTAATTTAGAGTAAATTTTATTAAGCAAAATTTATAAACACTTTAATTCAGTAACTAATAATATTGTTTTAAGTATAGTTGTTTCTAACTTTATAATAATTACATATTAATAGGTGTTTATGATAACTTTACACGCTACGTATTTTTACAAGTATACATGTACATATACATTGTATATGGTAATTGCAGTTAACATTAATAATGATGTTCTCCAAATAGAAATTAGGTTAGAGTCCAAATCAAAAATGTATATTTATCTCATACCTATTTTTAACTGCACCAGTACCTACGATCTTATCGATCACATGGAAGTGTAAAGTATGACATTCCTATGTCTGAAAAGCAATTGCTATTGTAATTAAATCTGTCTTGTCATGATGACTAAGTATATTCAGCAGCAAATTGACATTTCATTGACATGTAAATGTTGTGGAAATCCTAATGAAAAGTTACTTTATGTTTGAGCGATTGTATTTAAATTACACTACGGCGTATTTCTATTTAATATAAATTAATTTTAATATAATTAATTTCTAGTTAATAATTGGAATAAATTCATCGTGAAAAATATTAGTTTCTTCCACGATTTATATATTATATAATCTTAATTATATGACACGTAAACGTGCGAAAGTGATAATTATACTTTTTTAAGTAACGTTATATTTTTTTATGTAAAAATTATATTCAGTTTTGAAAATAAATAGGTACCATGATAATTTATATCGGAATGTATCCTTTGGCAACCATTGCATTAAATGAAAGTTGGGAATCAGAAAAGAAGCAATCATTTTGGTACATATTATATAAAAATAGTAACTTCGTAATAAGAAACAATACGATGACAATTTTGAAGAGTGTATGACTGTTTCTCGGATAACAGTCAGTTTAGTGAAAGAAAGAACACTGATATTTGGGAATTTTTACTTAATGTATTTGGTAAAGAATAATTTGATTATATTTTCGATTACAATCTAAGAATATCTGTGTAACATATCAGCAATATTATATTCATCCAATAATTGCGTTAGATTATAAATATTCGTTTGTTTGTACAAATAATGGGTCACAAGGCTAGAAGTTTCAATTATAAGTTTCAACATATAATCATACAGTGTTTTTCTATTGAAATTGATATACATATTTATTAAACTAAATACTTAATATAGATAATACAGCTGTTGTCCTCAAGTTTTTTCAAGCTTGTTATTTTGACCTGCACACGACCCTTATAATTGTCGTACTCTTATAATACAAAGCTATATGTAAACATAATCAGTGCAAATTCAGGTCAATAAACTATAGACAAGCAATTATGATTTTATCTGATCGATTAATTTTTACACAAATCTAAATTATATAATCTATAGTTTTAAGTATGTATATGAACGTTATGGGGTCAAAAAATATCAAAGTCGTAAAATTCGGATAAAATAAAATAATTCATTTTACATCATGTCAGATACTATGCAATACTAAAATGTGTGAAACCGTGTTTTATTTTATTCTCCTCAAAATTATTTTTTCTCCCATTTACCCAGCGTTTGAGACTTTTGCAGCTCTATATATTAATAAATTGAAGTCTAACCGAATTAATTGATTCCGCGTCCTTGAACTCAACTAGAAAAAGGCAACATTAAATATTTTATACATTTATACAGAACATAATATATACTAATAATTTAGTACGTGCGCAAATATAAAGGGCACCAATACATACATACAAGCGCCTGTCTGCCTGACACAGCGCTTGCAGAGGTTACCACTGAAACAGAGTACAAAATGCAGGCCATGCTACAATCGCTGTACCTCAAATCGTATATATATATATATATATATATATAGGCTACAGTCTTTATGCGTGGTATCTGGTGCTGTATTTTTAAGGTCGGGTTAGGCGAGTTCTTGCACAGAGGGAGTGAGAGAGGTTGGCAGTTTACATCGGTTTGCAAGTTCATTCAACTGAGGTTAGATATTTAACAGAATTGATTTGATGCTTTTTCGTATGTCTCTTGAATATAGTATGCAGTAAGAAATTAATAAATTTTAAATATCGAAATTTATTCTGTTATATAAAACAACGTTAGTGCTTCTAAAACATGTATATTAGGTTTACTAGCATTCTGCTTTTAACTCTAAAGGGAATATTGCTAGGATTAAAAAAAGTTTAAATAAATTGTAACGTATTATTTGTATAGGCTAATATTTAATATTCACTTAATTAGTGCCCATTAGAAAACTATTTGTCAACACCATATATAGGTGCTATATTTCATTTTCTCCCGGTTTCTTATCTTAAAGTACTCCCTTTTCGCATTTCAGTACACACATTCTTCTCCATTTAAAAGAATATATCTAAAAATGTACAACTCCTCACTGCTTCCTAGTAAATCCTGTGCACCTTTATAAACCCTCCCCACTCCCCCATTCCCCGGCACTCCGCTATAATCTTCTGATCACTGCTCGGTGTACCTTTAGGTCGGCACTACGGCGTCGTGTCCTGTGAGGGGTGCAAGGGCTTCTTCAAGAGGTCAATTCGAGGCCACGTCAACTACACCTGCCGCAGTGAAAATAAGTGTCTAGTCAACAAGGTGTACCGAAATCGGTGCCAATTCTGCCGGCTCAACAAGTGTCTCGATGTGAGTGTTTTCGGCCAATGTAAAGTCGATTTTATTGCGTCAATCGTAGTGAACAAAAGGGGTTTTAATTATGTGTGTACCTATGGTCCGTTTAGTAACATTACTTTTTAGTTATTTTTATTATTTAACATTACTATTTAATACACTTCAATACAATTATTATTTCTTTCATGCCCTAGACATTATTTCATGAATATTTATAATAATAATTATTATTTACAAACACTTATATTTATTTGCGTATTATTTACATGTTATTTTTTAGATGACGAACCATTCGCAGTCCGTTAATTCTTCATTAACCCTTCTAAACCTAAGCCAAAGTTTAACATACTTTATCTACCTCATCGTTCATCGTCATCTAAAGAATAACATGTTCTTTCTAAATAGAAAATATCTGTGTATTTATAAATTATAATTATTATATATTATAATAAATATTCACGTGATAAAATAGTACATGTATTATTATTGATTGTAAAACTTGCGTTTATATTATGTGTACATATAAAGGTAAATATAATAGTAATCAAAACATATATACATTATAAAACGTATTTCTATATACATATACGGGTAAAGTATAGGTAGGTATATATGGAAATAAACACATAGGCCCTTTAATATATTATGGATTTTTTTGTGAATTTATAGCACTAGGATACTAGAAATGTAACATATTTTAAAAATTTATAGTAAAAATGACAGCTAAAATCATATGACTGGGGTCCACAGAATAATAGGGTATAATACAGTATAATAATACAGAATATAGAATAATACAGTATAATAGGGTGCTCAGTAACATATTTTCATTATATTTAATGAACTGACGTTATGCTTTTTTTACCCTTTAAATTCCCGAACAACAATCATTGACATTATCTCACTAAATTACTTTGATTTGTAATTGTTCAATAATGGAATAATAGATAATTTTTGATGACAACAGTTTCAGCTAACATTGATTAATGTAAATTCTATTATGAATAACATATTTTCAACAAATATTCTCCAAAATTAGCATCATCATTATATTATTATATAAAATATGTTTCAATGTTTGTTTGATCGCAAAAATGTAACAACTAAAAGCAAAAGTCATGATATTTGCATGCATTTCTTACCTGCGTTGTATTCCCTGTTGGTTATAAGTGGCCTCTATAGCTAGATGAGTGAGTATGACGATTTAGTTGTAGAACCTATTATAATATATTTATGTTGTAAGTAGAGACCGCTTTCGGCTGTCCTGTATTTGGGGCACTTACAACACATACCCCATATATGTTAAACGATCAAACTGTTCCTCTCAGCTCAGAATAAACTTTTATAACTGTTTTCACTCTCATATCAGCTCTATATTATATGCCACATACATATATTAAAAGGGACTAAATTTAACTTCCACCTATATGGGGGCACCATTACAACTGCAATGTAACTATTTTATGCAGCTGTTTCTGGGTGGATAGAGATATCATGACAGTAACTCACTTCTAAATAAGCATTGAAATGTTATGCATGAAATCGATAATTATTTCATGCGATTAGTTGCAAATTGCAACGTGTTGTTTTACATTAAGGACAAATCGATTACATATGTGTATATCTTTATATCTATTTCATCTTAAAAGAAATTGGAGTATTGAATGTTATGCTTTCGAGAATTATAATTTATTCTCTTTATTAAAGATATTTCTATTAAATGAGGATTTATCCAAGTTATTTGGTAGCTGAAGTAATTTCAATAAATATAATTAAGTATTAATTTTACAATATCTAGATTAAAACTTTAAATTTACATATGATTCATAAGTTGTAATTAACGAAAAATTATTAATCAAAAAATTCACGGCATTAATAATAAACAAAAACATTTGCTGCTTTAGGCCATACCGAAAATTTTACCGACCACGATAATTGTGTCAATAAAAAGATGAAAGTGTGCAGAAAATTCAAATATTGATTACCTATATTATGCAGTAACCAGCGTAACAACTAATTCTTTAGTTATTATTAACACATCATTATATGTTTTTAACTTGTAGTTAATAAATAGATCGGTGACTTCTCCATAAAAAATGCCAATTATAATCCTAAAGAAAAGCCAACTTATGCCTTTTTTCTCTCTCTCTCTCTCTCTCCAGGTTGGAATGCGTTCCGAAGCGGTGCAGAACGAGCGCAAGCCCACGGCCTTCGTCGAGAACAAGTATCCGGCCATCGTCGTGGTGAGCACAATATCCCCGCCATTATCGGCCTCTGGTGACAGCCCGTCAGTAGCTGCCTCCAACATGACCACTTCGTCGGTGGCCTCAACCAACTTTGCAACATGCACTGTGTCGAATCACTTGGAACCTGTGCAAGCATCAGACCAGAAATTCAAGGTATTGATTAGTTTAATTATTCGAACCAACATGTAAATCCCTTTAATTGATTTCTAATTATAATGTATATTTACTACAATATTTAAAATATTTATTCTATATTTTATTCAATTCAAAGTAGCGGATAAAATGTACAATCTTTATAAATTATTAAGATCCCTTTCGTTTTTATATAATGCAATGAGATTATGCATATTAAATTAAGCTTAATTATATTGACCATAAATAATCTGTTTACCTTCCTTTTTTTATAATATATGGTGATCTTGCATTTTTGGCTTCTGAATATTGAAAAGAATATGTTAATAAAATATTGACATAAATTTTATTTTAATAAAAATAACATTAACAAGACCTATTTTTTCGATTTATGCGATTATTTTTATATTTTAAAATTTTATGAACACTAAATCAAAATGAGATTGCAAATTTATGTTATTAAAAAGTAATCAGTTGTTATTCTAATGTTCTATTATAAACTCTTGGGTCCATATCTATGTATGATCCAACTTATATAATCCGAAAGATTGGATGCATCTAAATATTGGATTACTTTTAGACTCTTTCTCTTGAACACTATAAAATAGGATATGTTATTAATTTGCATTCACATTAAATACACTATTTGCAATTATTTGTCTCGTAATTATAGATTAGTTTATACACCCTAATATGCCCTCATATGGGTATAGTTTACAGGTTCAACAAATATGCCTGTATATAAGAGATGTAATGTCATACATTGGTAAGTTCAGGTTGTATTAAACTTCATCCGCATTGCTTCTCGCTTACTCATCCCCATATAAAGATGCGTATATATGAGTTACTATTTGACAGGTTCCTTGTGAAAATTTTTATCGAATAATAGAAGTATTAACTAATATTTCTTGGTCTTTAGTTTCCACCGATTTAATAGCGATGACTCGTATCATACTGGTGCTGTTTACTATAATGCCTTATCAAACTGACGTATTTAAAGTAATATCGATTAATAAAAAATTCACAGAAATTTTATTCCAATCTGTTATTAGATCAATATAAATCAGTCTCATGCGTTTATTGTATTCTCTCTCTCGTTTCTCTAATTTTGGATATCTTTCAAGCTGCTTTTAATAGCTTTACTTTATTTATACTCTCATTTGTAATATATCCCTCTTACATATTTTGTTTATTTTACACTATATATTTTTCTATTTCTTTTTAAAAAACGTTTTGTTTTTTATCATCTATAGTAATTTCATCTATAGTAATCATTATCAACTAGTAAAATGTTTTAATAATTCACTTTTTCCTATTTTTATTCTTAAAATATACAAACATTTTATCTATTATGTAGCCATCTTATTTATTTATGCTTTTATTTCCAATTTATAATTTTTCTGATTTTTTCTTATTATATTTTAAAAAAATGAATCTATCTATTGTATAATATTTTTTTAATGTTACTTAAATATTTTTTCCTCTCCCCTCCAGTTCAACTATATACTCTATTTACCTTATTTTCAATTTCTCTCTTTCTCTGTCATTTAACAACTCTTTTCTTTGTGTCTCCTCTCTGTATTTTCTTTTCTCCTACACACACTTTCAATCTCTCTCTCTCTCTCTATTTCTCTCTCTCTCTCTCCCTTCCACTCTCCCTTCCAGTTTTTTTCTCTCTCTCCCTTTCAGTTTAGCAGCACTCTACCCAACGAGATGGCCAGCTCCTCGCCCTTCCCCGCCTCATATAACCGCCTGCCGGACCCCTGCGAATCAGGAGGTGCCGGTACCTCTGGAACCAGGAGACCGCTCTGTCAAGAAGCTGACACATCCTCCTCAACTTCTGACATCCCTTCGCAGGTCTCGATGGGTCACAGGTCGGCTGCATTCCCTTCTGACTTAGCTGCAGCCTTAGGTAAATCACTTGTGTCACTTTTTTATAATCTGCATTTTCCTAATGTTCATTAAGTCTACCAATTACGTCGGTTTGAAATTTGTAATGAAGGTTTATTAAATCAAAATAAAACGTAACCAGTATATAATCAGGCTAATCATGTTAAACATGTATGCCTTTTTACCTCAGAGTACTCAAAAACATTGCTTGTATCGTGCGTGTTCTCTCCCTTTTCAATTTTTTTTAACCATTTAATTCTATCGATTTGCAATTGTTTAGAATGATTTTCAACCTTCGTTTAATCCATACTCTTCTTCAGTCTATTCCTCCATTCCACCATTTCAATCCCATCGATTTTCCAGCCCCATTTCGCTTCTAGAGATGTACACTGTACTTGTGCACTTTTATTTATTCCTATTCTGCCCCCTTTATGTATGTACTTTTAATTTACTACACATTTTATTACACTGGATTACTGCTGGTTTATTTGCCGCCTCTTTTTATAAATTCACTAAAATATAACGCACAACTGGTGCTTAATTAAAGACCTCATCTATAGAATATATTTATTTTAATATTAAATAAGACTTTATAATGATTTGTACCCTAAATGAATATGTAACTTTGAAATATATATAGAACTGCATAATTTGAAAATTATAAAATGATTTGTTTCAAATATTTGAAAATATTAATATTACCAACTCTTATTTAAAATGAATTAATTAATGCTAATTAGAATAAATATATTTTGCCACAATTTAATTCGAAAACACTTGTAAATTTATATACATTTATGAAATTTTACTCTCAAAAAATTCTGGACTTAATTTATTAATTTAGTCAATTTACTAATTAATTGTTATTTTAGTATTTTCATTATTAATTATTATCAGTTTATTTTAAAATTAATTATTTATTATTGCTAAATAATAAATTTTGTTAAATAGAGTCAATTTTATTTTTTGAGATAATATAATTGTGCACATAATACCATTTTAAAGAAAATTATGATTTTTTAATTGCAAATGTTAAAAACTGCAAACGTAAACAGATGTTCAAAAAGTCTCATTCATTAACAACATTAATTTACTATACAGGCCAATTCAATCATTCATGTCACCTTATCATGATATCCGTGCTTAAGTGGTTAACGCAAAACATATTTCAGCTAAGATGAACTTTAAAAGCTATTAAACAAAATTGAATCAATGGCAACAACATGTTTGGACACTATTGTATTATAGAATTATTTTGTATTTTCAATTTATAGAGGTCAAAATAGACAATAAAATTAAAATTGTCAATATAGATAGGAATCTGTTTACTTATGTTTGTTACTAACTTATTCACTACATTAATCTTTTCCTTAACTGCTACAATTGAGATGAACTTCATCTGCAGGCAACAGTATTATTTACTACCATGTATGCTACACGATGGACGCGACTCAATTTATAATTTCAGAGTCGTAACCTGACATTTTGTACTTAAAAACCTTTTGACCTCTTATTCGTTATTGTTATAATCATACTTAGGCATTATATGTATACATATATGTATTTTATATGTATGTAACAGGAATGTTGTAAGAATTATGTAACATTTAAGCGTCCTACATAGACTTAGGTCAAGGCTATAAATATATTTAACCCACATCTTCAAAGATGTGTAGAGTTGTGATGATTATATTATCTTATATTCAAAATGTTTTTTGTTGTTGTATTATTTCGTTTTTTAAATCTGTGCTTGAAACATTTATTAGGCGTCAATAAAAATGATTTGTTAAACATACTTTGAATTCTTTATAATTTGAAATAAAATTTATTAAATAGATTTTTTAATATTCGAGTTCGTTTAAATGATTTCAATTAAATATAAGATAATATATAAGATAAAAAATATAAGATAAACTTGATTTAAAGATAATTTTTAGTGGTTAATTTATCATATGTTTATTTTGTCTTCGTCAAGATGGATCATATTATCGGACATCTCTGTGCGGAAGTCAAAGAAATTATAAACAGGAATATATTGATAATATATTACTAAATTCTAATTATGTCTCCGAAACAAACAGCTGCAGTGAAGGTAATTATAACATATAACATTATAACATATAGGTTGTCCGGTAAAAATGTGGATTTCTAAGCACATTTTTTTTTATTATGTACAACGTGTTTTATCTAATATTATTTATTAATGGAGGTAGTATAAATGCCGACCGATTTATTATATTTATGATAAATTATTTTCCCTATTTGTCCCATAATCATATTATTCGGACAAACTACTGGATGCACTACAACTCCCGCTCGCACGTAGCCCACCATGTTCCAATAATTCTTGAAGACAGTGTTTTGTTGCACATACTCTGTAATCTCCATGGTCGCCATATCTTAATTTCTGCGACAGATCTATTTTTTATAAATGTTGAAGTGAGCAGATATGGAAAAATGTCAGATGTGGAAAAATGTGGATGAAATGTAATAATTTCTACGGATATTTATCAAATCAAATCAAAATCAAATCTCTAACCACAAAAAAACAAACAACTGGACAACATTGTCAAAAAATTATTCACGCCGACAATTATTTCATTTATAGACTACATACCTTTTTTTCTATCACTATGTATTATAATACAATACAATACAATACAATAAAAATTGTTTTAGTGTACATAATAAAAAAACATCCTTTCCGTACAACATATAGTTATTTAGTATACTACTTGTCAGTAGACGTATTAATTAAACAAGAATTGTTATGTGATTTTATATTTTAGACGGGAAAGCAAACGACGCGAGAATGACGAATGGAAGTGCTAGCGAGACTTCTGAAAATATTTCCATATTATATGACACCTGCAATAATGGCGAAACCTTTGGAAATGACTCTTCGAGCCAAAGACTGATACCAGACGAGTCAGTTGAGTTCTCCTTGCAGCCAATTGTTCTGCCCTCTTTTATTAACATTCAATATGTTGGAGAGACCGCATCGAGAGTTCTCTTTCAGATGATGGACTGGATCCGAAATTTGGATGCCTTTGGATTAGTTGTGTAAGACAGCTTTGAACTATTAAAAAAGTCATTCAACTGTTTAGATTTCTCGTTTTTATAAATATGTTTCAATCTATTTATTTAAAGGTTTTCATTAGTTATGTGATACGACTCCTGATGTCATAAAGCTATAAATTGCTGCTCATAATTAATATAGAATAATGTTTTTAAAAATTGATGACGATCATTGTGGATCATTGATCACTGATGTGGATTGCAGAACAATGATCACTCAATGAAGTTGTAGTAGTATAGGAAATAGATGAATATAGACAAGATTAAGTTATTTATAGACAAATTTAAATATACGACAATCTCAGTTATTTTAATAATATTTTGCAATGTAATGCAATATAATTACTTGAAATTAGTTCAAAAACATGACCATAGGTATCATTCAATTTATAGAGAAAAAAACTGATATCGACAGTAATTGTAACTAAATTGTTCCTGACAGTAATAATAGTCAATGCAATATATAATATATGCTATAAACATTAATAATCTGTTAATTATTTCACAATCGCGGATATTGCTTTTATGACATGTATACAGTGTATGAACATATGAACATTTAATAATCTGCGCATTTCAGGTTCGACGTCCAGAAAGAACTACTGAATCGATGTTGGTGCAATCTCTTTATCTTGGGCTTGTGTCAAACTGCCGAAAAGATTCACTTGCATACTGTCATCAGTGCCATAGTCAACCACCTTAACGTCTCCGCAATTGAAGGTAGGCCAATGCAAATGGATAGAAATCAAAAGACTAACGTATATTATTATATACATATATCATAAATACACATAACTTTATAATTTAATATTCCTTAGAGAGTTATTAATAAATTTATGATATTTATGTAGAGATATCCCATCTCGTAAAAAATCTTCCAATCTATTGTTATAAGTCAGCAGTCATAGGGTATAAAATATGATGTTAGAGCCTGCTCTGACTGGGCGAAGTAATTAAAGGGATAACTGTATTGAAGATGAGTAATACCTCGAAAATGATATGTATATATTAACTCGTTGATTAATGTGTAAAGCAAATATATTATCTAACATTTGTTTACATTCTGTATATTATATAATTTATAAATATATTAATTAAATATATAATATGTAAATAATTTTTTTATATAATTGTTTATATGCAATATATTAGTTATATGTATGTTCCTATTTTATTTTCAACCCTCAATGTACCTTATATGCTTCAAAGAATACATTTTCGTATTATTGAAAAGGTTTTCTAGTAGGAATTGCAGTTTTTTTTTAAATATTTAGAATCTTAATCAATTTTTTTGAATGCAGCTAAATATTTATTATGTCGTAATAATAAATGTATATGTTATATATATATATATATTAACCTATTCGGTTGAAATATATATTTTTAATAAATTAATAAAGTAAGTGTTTCAAAATAGTGTTTAAAAAATAGTGTGTAGTAAAAAACGTATTGTTAATTTTTTTAAATTAATTTTAATTTTTTTTAAATTTTTGTTTGTTAGTACTATAAATATTCTTGAAAGATCCGAATTTTAAATAATACGTATATTAGAAGTACTTTTGCAAATTAAATGCAGGTAAAATCTTGGAGGATAAGGTGTCCACGGTGACGCAGGAAATTCTCAAAGTGCGCGATATAGTGGAGATGTTTGCCTCTGATCACGTGACTGATCTGGAGTACGCATACTTGCGTTGCTTTATCCTCTTTGATCCAAGTAAGACACCCTCGCTCACTATGTTTATCTAATGATGTGTACGAATATATCTATATTATTTTATATGTCACATCCATTACAAAAAAACTATAAGGCTCTAAAATATTAATGCTTTTGTTTTCTATCTGTTCTTTATGCCTGACTAAATAAATAAACGGTAGGAGGCTTTAAGTCAATTAAAACTGGTTTAGAATTAAACACAAAATTGGTTTTCTGTTTGCAAAATTCAAAATAATTAATTTTAAAATAATATATCCATATTTTGGCATCAATTGATGGATAACTGGAGACAAACAATACCATCCTAAATGAAATAAACTTAAACCATAACTTACTTAAATTGTGGATTAATTGCTCTTAATAAAAGATTTTTATAATAAACAATCTTTTTTATCCATTATTACCTCTAATCGTGGCGTGAAAGTAATTAACAGGAGTTATAAATAAGAAAAAATAGATAACAAATAGCCTATAGTATATATTTAGTTACAATGTCTTTATATATTAAAATTCAATGTAAAGGTCCATAAATAAAATAATTTATACGCTTATGTTTATGTTTATAACATTCGATTCACACGCCCACGTTCAGGCAACCTCGAGGGCCAGGCACCAGTGAGCCTGGTGGACCTGTTCTCCCGCCTTCAGGAGGAGTTCTCAGCTGTGTTGGCCGACCAGTTGGAGCCTCGTGTTGCAGTACAACACGCTCTGGGGCTCACCAGCCGGCTCAATTTCATTCGCAGCGTCAACAGCAAGACCGTCGAGGAGGTCTTCTTCTCCGGTACGAACTGCGGGAGGGCATGTTGGCCGGCCATGCTCGTGCCAACATTAATACCCGTTACTTAGTTGTGAAAGAGATTAGGGGGAGCTAGGGGGGACTCACGAAACACAGAAAATTACTACTTCACCGAAAAGCGCAGCATGCATATATATCAAGTTATACCGCTAATAATAGAGGTATATATTTTTATATCTCAATTAACAAAAGCATACCTAGAAAATATGACATTATGCTTTTGATTACACTTTTATCAGGGGACCGAAATAGCCTCAGTTAAACCGAAAATATATACCTCTAAACATTTTAGGAGATCAAATATACCATCATATTATAATCAAACTGATAACATGAAATAGTGTGCAAAAGATACGAAGAACAAGGTGTGAGGTATGTGAGGAGATAGAAAAACACGATATAGATGGATCGAGTGATACATAATAAAAAAAGAAAATAGAAACGGAAATCAGTTTTGGCACATGGAGAGAAAATACCGTATTTTGTCTCAGTCTTAGTTTTAACATAAAGTACTCATTTTATCATTAAGTTTTCGTGGTTGAGTAATTCTGATATAATTAGTCGAATGTTCGAGTCTCTTAGTATATCTTCAATACATTTTTTTATAAAGATAATTTGTTGAGAGAAAGTTCTAATTCTACTAAAGCCTTAAATAAAGGGCAGACACACAGATTAATTAAAGCTCGCCTCTTTGAAACAATGAAATACTCGAATTACTCTACTTTTAAACATTTTACTGAACCTCATAATAGCACCTTCCTTACAGAAGCAAACGTAAGATTACGGAATCTCTTTATATTAAAAACTATACGGGTGCGTTGGTTTATATATAGGCGATTTTTCAATCTATATAAAATGATATAAAATATTCTTCAGACAAAACAGGGTTCCTACCAACCCTGAATATCCTGAATATCTCCTAAATAAAAAACTGTCGCCTGAATATAATTTTTTATGCTATGAATATTTTTCAATCGTCCTGGATTTTTTTTGTATAGTATCAACAACAAAAAATAATTAATTATTTTTTGCTACTTCTTGTAATTCTAACTATTAATTATATCTTTTAAAATACTATTATTCTTTCAACTTTTGTTAATGTGTATAATATATTTTAAAATGTGTATAAAAACTTTTTTTCTCTAAAGATTTGCTGAGTTTAATTTTTATTTTGTCCTGGATATCGTGGATATGTCTTGGATATTCTTTTCAGAAGACAGTAGGAACCCTGAAAAAACCATATTAATGTTTAAAATCAGTCTTTTTGCTCTGTGCCAAAAGTTATTTCCATTTTCCTTTGCGTTTTAAAAATTATTTATCACTCGATCCATATATATCGTGTTTTTCTATCTCCTCACACTTTGTTTTTAGTATATTCTTCGAACACAAACTAATTTTATCAGTTTCATTATAATATGTTAGTATATTTGACCTTTGAATGTTTAGGGGCGTATGGCATTAGAGAAAAAAAATTGTTTCCTCTATGGTATATGGCGAAACGTTGGATTCCTTAATTATAAACTGTATCCGAAGAAGTTTTTCCTTTTGTTTTGTTAATATTGTATTTCCAGATGGGGGGCCTACCTCTAATATGTGATATTTTATATTCTGGTCAACACAACTCTATTCACTGCTGCTATAACGGATATTATCAACATTTTCAATTAAATATGAACAGAAAACAGTATATAGAACCCTTATGCACTCAAATAGTAATAGACATGAACTCGACTATAGAGAGATTAATTGGTTATTTAATACAGAGAAACGTTATTTTAAATGTTGATGCTACTTTTTTTCTTTCTTTACTTTGTATATAGCTAATTATTTTATCTTTTCCCTTGAAGTCTGTAATATAACATGATTTTACAGTATATAGATTTATTGTGAACAGTTATCAGCATTTATTTATTATGTTTTTAGGTATCATCAAGTGAACCTATTCGACTGCAGTATATAGATATGAATAACTCTTAACATGAAGTAATCATTTCATAAAATAGTAGATCTACGTGGTACGTTTCTTATGTACGTTTTTATATGTTATAAATAATTATAAAGAGTAACTTTGGGAAGAAATACCGCAGTCTTTCCAAATCAAGATAATTGTTATTTAATATTTATCATATCATTTATTTTTGCAATAAATAAACAGCAGCTTTATCTGTAATCTCTGTAGGTAAGAAATTAATGCTGAGTTATATAGTATCATAGTTATAATTGTGTTGTCACCAAAAGAGAGATATAAACATTAAGCTATATATA
Source organism: Coelogynopora nodosa (assembly GCA_034780555.1). NCBI lineage: Eukaryota > Metazoa > Platyhelminthes > Proseriata > Coelogynoporidae > Coelogynopora > Coelogynopora nodosa. The sequence goes on along the minus strand of JAUZND010012774.1, from coordinate 6,485 downwards.
GAAAATGTACTTTATTTAATATTACTTTTATAGATCATTTTTACTTTATTAGTCTTCATTATTACTCGTATTAGTATTATCATTAATATACATAGTGACAATTTAGTATTAATTGTTGATGAATTTGTGTGTTTTCTGGAGGTAAATTTTATTAATAATTATGAATATCTGAAACATAAAAATTATTTCCTTGAAAAATATTAAATTTATTTTAAATAATTTTTTCTAGTTTTCTCTAGTGTTAGAATTTCCACGTCAAACTACATATTTTTAAGGCATGCATAGCATAGTTTATCATGTAACATTTTCATACAATTTTCTTACACACAGGTATAAGTTGCCACGTTTCCCTTTTCTTCAACTGTAGGTCTGGTGGGCTCCGTGCAGATCATGACCCTGCTGCCCTACATCCTCAAATCAGATGAAAAAAAAGCTGCGGCGGCGGGCAGTCCCAGCTCCAGCCGCTCCTTCTCCACTCTGCGCCTTCCGACCTCCTCCGCCTCCACCGCCACCGCCACTACCCCATCACGATTCACCACCACTACCCTTCACCCAGCGGCACCAACAGGGGTTGGCTCGTCTAGCGACCTGCCTACCAGTTCTCAACACCTTCCCATCAAGCGGACTCTGCCCCCCTCTGCGGTCGAAGTCAACTCCCTATCCCCTGCGGTACCACCAATCACACATTCCCCCCGGCCGATGGCAATGCCGCTGCTCATATCTGCCCTGCAGCGGACGGTGAAGACGCCCCCGCTACACCCGGCGGCGATGCCTGCTATTGTTACTCCCATGGACTCCAACGACAGCGCCGCAGTGGTGGCTAATAAGCGACCACGACTCCTCTCTTCTTCTTCGTCGTCGCGAAGGAAAGCCCGGTGTCCCCAGTTTCAATCTGGCGGCTTTCGCAATGGAGTCTTCTCCGCGAACAACAGTAGCTGTGATGGGAATTTGACCGAAGCGCCAAGATCGGATATTGGAAGTTTACTACTGGCAGCGGAACTGCAGAACTATTTTCCCCAGTCGGCGCCCAGTTCAGATAACGTTTCCGAGTATTCTTCGAACCACTCACCCGTCGCTGTGAATCAGGACGTAAAGGCATCAAAAGTGGAAAAATATTGAATCTAAACTTATTTCATAATTTTAAGACTAAAATTATATTAATAATCATTCGCAAATGTTCATTTAAATTTGCTGTGTCAATGACCTTTATTTTCGATTTGTTTATATTTTGGGAGGCATAACCGTATAAGAGTATTACTTCAAACTTATCGTTTGGTAATGCTGCCATTTTTATGTTATGTAAAACGTAATCAAGCGTATAATATTAAAAAATATGAAGATTATCGTCACAACTCAATGTTGTTATCGTTTATTGAGTTATAATTTTACATACTTGTTTTTAATGATTCCATAAAACGTGGATATTGTCATGACTTTATAACAAAAATAATTAGGATTTAAAAGATATTTTTCAAACAATTTGTTTAGTTTTTCAGTGCATATTATTCCTTCCGCCCTACCCCCTTTCCTGTGTTTATAAGAATGATCTGGTATTTTTATGTGTAGTTGTTATTATGTACAATATTTTTATCATCTAGTCCCGGACTTGCACAACGTGATCTATATTAAACGCTTTTTAAAATTCATGATCAGTGTGGTAACCATGAAGTAAAATATACACAGAAACGAATTTTATGAAACAGTCATCGATATATATCTTTAATGTTTATTGAAAGTTTCTTCGTGTGGTCAAATATCACTCGATACATCTGAAAAATATGAACTAATTTCGGCTCAATGTCCTCATAATTCAGTGTCAATCGATATCGTCTAGGCTGATGTATCTTTGAAAATGAGTTTTTACTATATCCTGTGAGCTTGGATATATTTCTATAGTTTCCCTATTTTAATTAATTGTGAAAAAGAATAGATTCAAACTGACGTGCAAATTCATATCAGTTATTAGTTGCTTAAATTGAGATATTTCTTTTTATAATTTTATTACTTTTACATTTTTACGCAAACTAAACTATTAGGATATATTTTTTAAAATATACTCTGCCAGGTTTAATCAATTCATGCTTATAGTTAACATTGATTGAGCTGGGTTTAAATCTAGTTTTTTATGTTTTAAATTAATATTTTTCATGTTGCATCAATTATTGCTCACTTAAATTTTCTGTTTGTCAGAACAATCGATAGCATTTTAATCTAAGTGTACTTGTTTCATGGTTACGATATATGTATAACGTAATTCTTCATTAATGTTTTTGTTTTTATTACTTGTTATTTTAAGTGAACATTTATTGTTGTATTATAATAATATTAATTTTTAAGGTTTTTGCTTATTGTGTGCTTATATTGTATTATAGAGCACATATATATGAATGCCTTTATTGGGAACACATTTTGCACATAATTAAAGAGAATATAATTAAATGAAAAATCTTATTTGCATTTTTAATAGATGGAAAATGTCATATTATTTGATCAGTATAATTTTGGGTCCGGTGTGTTGAATTATACATAATACATATTTCTGATAATTGCAATTAATAATTACTGACTGAAATAATAAAAGATAAATGGAACAGTCTGCGATATACTATAGTGAAAGCAGTAGGTTTATTTAGGAATGAGATATTTAAAAATATTTTTTTTAAAAATGTTTTGTTATGTTCATAATTATTTGACATGATAAGTATAAATTATATGAATTACAACTACTTATTGTAACATATTTAAAGCCAAACTGATATATATGTTCTCTTTTTCTGTAAACAAATCTAACTTCGTGATTTGTAAAAATCATGTTTATTCTCCATCCTATTTCATTCATTCCCTGTGTAAAACGAAATAAGTTGATAAAAATTGTCAATAATTATTTACTTTAAATATATATCATTATACAGCTGTATTCTGTTGGCGACCAAAAATGAAGAAGCTTAAGAGAACTGAGTGTTTATATTGTGACTTATAATATACCATACATACATAGCCTAGTTCTAGATAAAAGAAATGCTAATGTTTTACAACTACTATTATTAATATAAAAATGTTGTACAAACATATTTTCATCAAATATTGTAAATCAATTTAAGTAATTAATGATATATGTTATGTATAAATATTCTTAACTCATGCGAGTATAAATGATACCCTTTAATTTCTCATACATTATGTATATAAATAACATTTATTAATGTAAACATTTGCATGACATGTAGAGACAGCTCACATCTATATATTTACTAATATAGTTAAATATATATAACTAAGATAAGAAATAGACACATTAATTAGTTAACATTCTGATTCTATGAGTTTTATATTTATTTTAAGCTAGATTTATTTACGCTATATTCTAATTCGAGTTGCTGGGCAAATAATGTTTATTTTTGCAACTTTGAAGGAAAATGTTTTAATGTTTTGCCACCATATAAACAATATCAAATAATATATTTGGAATCCGTCAGAATTGTTTCAAGCAACTAAAGAGGTGCTGAGGTCATCCACAAACTGTGCAACCGCATCTGGAACAGCAAAGAGTGGCCAAATGATTCGACTAAAGCGGTGTTATTTGTTATTATTCCAAAAAAATGGACACTCGTGAATGTCCTAACAATCGCACAATATCTCTCATTGTACATGCTAGCTAGATTTTGCTGTATATCATGATCGACCGTCTTCAACCATTCTTAGAACGTGAAATACCAAATGAACAAGCTGGTTTTCGCAAAAGGCAAGGGTTTTATAGCAAACTTTATTTTGAAACAGCTGTTCAAAACCAGCGCATGTGGCAACTAATGAAAAGGATGGGATTCCAATACTATATGATTAATCTTTTTCAATCTCTTTACATGAACCAAACATCCACCGTACGGACATCAGCAAGTGATTTTGTCACTGCCTCGACTCTTACTGCTTTAATACATACATAGAACAAATCATGAAAGATATCCTGGTTGGGTTTATTGGCGGTGTAAACATCGGTGGTGATCGTAAGGTATCAAACTTACGTTATGCCGATGACACCTCACAAATAGCTGAATCAAAAAAAAATCATTGACCTAAATTCATCTAGTTAAAATTCATGCAATTGAGTATATATGCTGGACTCTACCTAAATGTTAAATAGACCAAGATAATGATAGTTAGTAATGCGGAAAGAAAGATAAGAAATACACTATAAATGGTGAAGTTATTGAGGTTGTCAAAGATTTAAATTTTCCTGAGCTAATTCACCACAAGTAAGGGAGGGTCATCGAAGGAAATTCGCAGAAGAATAGGCCAGTATATGGCGCAAACAGCCATGATAAGCAGGGGCGGATCCAGAAATTAGTTAGGGCGGTGTCCCATTTTATAATAGGCGCATTTACTATATACAAAAAATAATACACAAAACTGCGCTTGTAAGTAAAAGCAATAGGCGCCGAGCGGCGATTATTCTTTAGGGGGGTGTCCCGGGACACCTCGGACACCCCCCTAAATCCGCGCCTGATAAGCCTATGAAAAATTTGGAATTGTCATACTATCTCTCGCCGGAAGAAAATACGACTTATAAACTTTTTGGTATTTCCTATAGCAACATATGGCTGTGAAAGGTTGGCTCTCACACAGGATGAGAAAAACAAAATCAACGCGTTTGAGATGTGGACTAATTAAAGGGCCTGAGGACGTGGAAGATCAAGAATGCGGTGGATTGGTGGAATTAATAAACTCATAGGAAAAATGGCAAGAACAGCTAAGCAACACCTACAGAGCATAGTGGAATGGCGAAAAAACATAATTGAGCTCACCAATTAAATGTCACCACGCGCCGTAACAGACTATATCGACGTATTAATTTATGTATGGTATTTGTCAATTATGTTAAACCTGACTATTACATATATTCAAACATTGGCATCTTGGGTTCTCCTCCATAGATCCGCATCTATCTGGTTCCCTACGGAACATTTATAAAATATGTAATACTAAATTAATTATTCGAGCAGTTATAAGTAATAATTAGTAAATTGGAAAATTTTGTGAAGAAAAGTTATTTTTTGTTTAATGAATATACTACAAAATATTTAATTCAAATGAACTTCAAACCTTGTTTCTGGTATCGATTTAGCAAGGGTAGGGAATATTTCTAAAATGTATGGATGAATTATTTTGTTGCTTAGAAACATAAATTCTTTAAATATTGTAATTTTTATTTAATCTTATACATATATAAAAATTTGACTCATCAGCATAAATTTTATACAAACCTTTAAACTTTACTAATATATGGTTGGTGGTTAAATCACCCTCTGCATTTTTATTACATAAAATATTTTTGTATTTCAGGAACCAGACTGGGAATTCCCTGCTATTTATATTTATAATAGTTATAATTCATTTGAAAAAGGAGTTAATTTATTTAAACTTTATTGAAACATCTATCAAAAAATTACTTATATAATATTGATTATTACATTGGAGTAAAAGCATAATTAACTATGATGACAAAGTCAAAGAAAACTTTTTATTTCAAAGATTTATTTTGTGTTTTGTATGTATATTATAGGCATAGCTGCATGCATGCTTATTATAATAGGTTAATTTAATGTAATTCAGCTGCTTGATAATTTTTTCAATAATATATTAACCAATAATAAATAGCTTAACCTAAAAAACAACATTTTTAATATTAACCCTTTAAACCTGGGGCAGCCTGGGATTGGGTTCTTTCAAAGCATTTGTAACTTACATACATTTAAATAGTGAATTATTATTGGCTATATGACTGACATCACAAATTTCTAACTGATATATGTAAACTAATTATACTTGAGTCTTGAGCCTAAACATGCACTATGTCTATATGACTATCTCAGCATTATGCATCAGCATACATATTAAAGTTTAAACTAGATAAGAGTTTAAGAGAAATATTTTCTGATCATTTTGGTATAAAAAACATTAAATAAAAATCAATACAAAGAATTTTCTCACCGTGCAAAAAATCATAAAAATGACTAAAAGTCACCAAACTTTGAAAACTGAAGCGTTAACTGCAAAAATAGGGTGGATCTTAAAATAGATATATAGTGTCATATTTAATATTTATTGATGCATTAAAAGTGCATTCCGGTTAAATTAAATATCTAGATTATAATTTTAATGTTAAAAATAATTATTGTTTAGTTCTTATATGAATAAAAGTGAATTTTTTAAAAATTTACTAAATAAAATTATCATTGCATTAATAAAATTGTTATTATTTAATTTACCGGAATGCACCATATTATAATGATTCTAACAGTACCAAATACACATAAATTGTATATTTTGTTGAATTATAAAATATGTCATAAATTTTCATAATAAAATTTCAATAAAAGTGAATTTTTTAAAAATTTATTAAATAAATATATCATTGCATTAATAAAATGTTTATTGTATAATTTACCGGGATGCACCATATTACAACGATTCTAACAGTATGAAATACA
>JAUZND010012763.1:0-28348 GCA_034780555.1 Coelogynopora nodosa | reverse complement strand
TTAAAAAAAGTCGTTTACCCTACTTTTGGATCACTAATGACATTATACTATATAGTTACACCAAGTAGACTCCAAATAAATTATGTATTACAAAGTTTTTAAGGATGTGAGTGATCAACGAAAGTTTCAGCCTAAAGGCTTAAATACTTATTGGTACAGAACATTTTTTTTAAATTATAAAACGCGGATTTTCAACTTAGCTCGATCATATTGTATTGCATTATCAAGTTCTCGAGTATATTCTACGAAAATATTTGAAATTGAAACTGTATTAAGAGTTAGGCAGTTACTGCATTTTGAGTGGTGGACAATGAAACTCCGGTAGGTCAATTCAACCCCCCTTCCTCTTCACCACACTCCCTTGGGGCTTCTAAAGTTAACAACTATGCGCACATTTCTCATTGTTAACACAGGTAAAGATGATCCTCCGGCAGAAATCCTTCCGCAATCCTCTGAGCCCCCGGTCCACAACACAGGACAGCACCGGCAGCCCGGATGACTTCAGTGTGGGAGGGGGGGCCATAGGGGGAGGTAGTCCCGGTTGCTCCCCCTTAGGCGGGAGTAGGACAAGCTTGCTCCAGCCGCCAGTAGCCAACTCCACTCTCCTCCATCCGCACCAGCACTCTGTACCGACTGGGGGATGTGGAGGGGGGACCAAGTCGCATCAGCAATGGAACATGAACCGGAGCAACTCGGCCCCGGACTCCTACCAGTTGCCACGTCGGTGAGATATACGGAGTGTGCTTTTACCATGTTAGTAGTATGAAAGGAGGGCTTCTAGGACACTCCCGTTATGACATAACCGTATTTTTTTACATTATAAATTTTATATTTTTATTCTATGACGCAGATGAAACATTATTATACATTACATATAATACTGATGGCTACCGTAGTGTAAATTAATTGAGTGAAACAGAAGTAAGATAAGGACCAAATTATCGAATAAGGCGACCAATAATTTGTTGGTATAAAAAGGTGACCTTAGTGTTGGTAAAATTTTATATTATATTCTGTACCGACTCGAACAAATGCACAAAATATGGCGATCAAAGAATTTGGAACAAATGATATCTATTTTTTTATTACATAATATATTAAACAAATAGCGCGTATCTTTTCGATTATTTACGTTAACATGATGTAACCTCAAATTTAGATTCAAATGTATTTAACATTTTTCTTTAATGTTTAGTGTACGATTTTTATTTCGGTAGAATAGTCGGTAACTCTCCTAAGGTAACTCTCATGATACTTTTTGTTTTCTTTTTCAGTTGCTCCGAAGACGCCACTCCTCTTCCACCTCTTCCTGAATCTCAGAAACTTGATTAGTGGCTTCGCTTTTGTAGGCGTAGATACGTACGAAATATATCTAAAAACATTTTTTATTAATTCATATGTTTATGACTCTTCTTATATGAGTATGTGTGCGTTAGATAATGGTCAGTGTTGTCAGTTCTTGCCTTATTAATTGAATTAAAATGCTTTATTTTGTATAATATCACGACAAGACAACTGTTACCTCATATTGTGAGAAGGATAATATTCACTGTAATTGATATCAATATTTGCAGTACTACTGCATGCCTGTAAATATATCCATGCAACTAGCTAAACTCTTGAAGATATACCTATAACCAATTCGATATTTATAATCTCTCAAATCTTTGAAATTATGTTATGTTATATAGATGCAATATATATTTTAATATCGGTGACGTAAACAAACTTTTGCCAAAACCATTCGGGTGCCTCTATGCGTATTCCAGTGTTGTGAAATGTCAATTTTCCTTAGTTGACTTTTTCTATCGGTGCATGTAATTTTGTAGATAGATTTTTATTCTGAATGTTCTTGTGTGATCTGATTTTTCTATATTTGATACGTAGCGGTACATATATAGTGACTTTTGCGATATAACATTTATCACCACTGATTTCTTATTTCTATATATATTATAGCAACGGAGCTGATGGTTTGTACATATATATCTCTACATTTGTATATAACTTTAACATTTTTACTCTTCATTTGTATTACTAATTAATGTTACAAAGAAGAAAATACTCAAATACACTATTGTTTATGAGATAAATCTAGCTCTGAATTTTTTGCATTTTTCATTCTATACAGTATTTACTTTATAAATAATTATTATGCCAAACTTTTATTAAATTATGCTATTATAGGTATATAATAGATTCGCCGAACATAGGCTTTAATATTCATGATCTAAATTCGGAGTATGAATTTCAAACTTCATCAGCACAAAAATATTTTAATCTAAGGAGTAGCCTTTTTTGAAAATAAATTTTAATGTGTCTATTTTAGATTAAATTACGAATTTTAACCAATATTTATTTACTAAGCTGATCGTTTTTTGTTTCATAACAGACAATTTGTTATTAACATTTAAAGGTGCCCTGTTAACATTAGAATACTCCTGCATAATACCCGGAAAAGTATGCTTGATTATAACTTTTTTTTACAAATTTAACACGTTAAAAATAACACGTAGGTTGTGACTTAAATCCGGAGGAAAATCTAGAGGAAAAATCCGGAGGAATAAATAACTAGTTTTAAAGGTAGGCATTAAAACAAGTACGGTAACAAAGATAAACAAACAATGATAATTTAAAGAACGTAATAGTTCCTTAAAAATAGTTAATTAATTTAATTAGAATTAATTTAAATGTATAGGTACGTATTTTGACAATTTTTATCGATTTTCTAACATCCTTTACATGTTTTTATTAATTAATTTGATTATTTTAAAATCCATTTTGTTTATTTTAAATACTTTTGCATTGATGACCTTGAAAAATAGGTTACATTTCTTTAGGATTTGTCCTCCTGTTTTTCCTCCGGATTTAAGTTACAACCCCTTCTGCTTTCCTCACAGACGTAGTAGATTTAAAAAAAAGTAGATTTCAAAAAAGCTAATTTAGAAAAAGATAAATTATAGAAATATTAAAAAAAATTTAATAATATTATAATTCTATATTGAAAATAAATTTTAATGAATAATTGTGTTTTTTGTTGTTGTAGGTAAGCAAGCAATATAAGGTACTAATATATATATTGTACTGTTTTTTAGGTTAGTTAACATAAAAATTTAAGTGATCAATTAATATGTTTAAAATATAGGTCGGTAACTACGTTACTAATAATTCTGAAATAAAATAACTGCCGCCCTTCACTGTGAGAAGCATTAGCTTACAATAGGTACCTACTGTTGAAGCCACACAATACTTTTTGTTGATTGAGAAATACATTATTAATTCCCAAAAAAAAGGATGAGTACCTGCATCTTGAAAGCACACCTACATATTATGTATAATACCCGGCGGAGGAAATTATTGTAATTTCATCCGGATTCACTGATTGGCTGGCGACTTTGTAGTATTTCATGACTATGTGCGCGCATCCTATGACTGAATCGATAATCTTAAGAAAAGCTATCTGATTGCGTCATTTTAGTACAAGGCAATCGGTGCCAATATCTTATTGTTATTAGTATTGGATTGTTGAACATAATACCCGGAAATAACCCTAAAAGAGAGAACTTTGGATTGTGTTGTCTTTTTGCCTGGTTGTAAGTACTCAGTTTGTATTGAATTAATTTTTAAACTAATAAAATTGATTGAAATGTACGAAATTAAGATGATTAGAAAAATAGTATTAAAATGATTGCTTGTACGCACTTACTTTTAGTAATCGTTTATTTTTTCATAGAAAAGCAATGATTCTATTGAAATTAAGGACAATAAAATTTATTATTTTAAATTATTTTTAGAATAATCTTACTATTTGAATAATATCACAAGGGATTAATCCTGTTAATGTATAAATATTAAAATAAAAATATTAGTTTCGATATGAGTAGAGTGACAATTGTTATTGGAGGCATGTTTTTCGGGTGGAAAAATATTCTTGTGAGTATTATATTATTATTATTATATATTATTATACTATTGTTATTATTCTTGTGACTAATATTCTTGATCCTAAAAAATATTATGCAAAACATATTTCCTAAATTTTAAACAGAATACGGAAGAGTATAGATCAAAATGTAGATGGTCTGCAGATGGATTTACCTGGAAATCATTGTGTCTATCATTTTGATCTATACTCTATCGTAAAAACCGCATGGAGAGTTCTTATTTTCTCGAATACGGAAGAGTTGCGGTAATTTTGTTATAATTTCAAACTGCGAAACTGTGAATAAACAAATTTATAACCAGTAAAAAATAGGTTCCGATTATTGATTTTGGTTTTTCGGGCTTTTTGACATAAGTTTTGTGGCTAACAGTTAAAGAGAACTAATATTTTAATTATAAAATTAAATTACGATAATGATGGGAAAATTTACTTCTGATCACTTAAAATATTTCTTAAATTTCAATTTGTGAAAGTTATACGTTTTTTTTATTGTATTGCAATTTAAGATAATATATTTATCTTTGTTAAAAAGTAGAAAATTATAACCAGTAAAAATTGGGGAAAATTTATCAAAATTGAACATTGTTTCCATAAATATTTAATATCATATTTTTATTGTTTCATAAAAAGCCATGTTATTTGAAATATATACAGCAAAAGTTGATATTATTTAAACTTATTTGTTTATTAGTAAAACATACATGTTTTTCAATCATAATATTTTATTTAAAATGTTTGAAAAAATTTGACAAAATTTATTATTTGAAATATTATCAAAAATAAATAAATATATATATATATATAATGTAAAGAATTGGCGTGTGAACAGTAAATTAAATGCAAACTTAAAAGATCTATAATACAAAAATTGTTTAATTAAAAAATGTTGAAAATTAAAATATGGCAAAAGATAAAACCATTTTTAAATAAAAGAATCACCTAGAAGCAGTATACATTTTATAAGATTTTAAATATGTCATTTTTTATACAATTTTTGCACCAGACCAAATTGCAAAAAATCTTCACCAACCTAAAACATATAGTATTTGATGTAAATTTGTTTAGTAATAAAGATGGGTGTGCTTATTTTATGAGTATTTCCAGCTTAACATATTCTATATCACGTGTACATTTTTAAGGAGGGACTGACTTGATGCATTTGCTTATACCTTGTATTAAAAGTAGCAAATTCTATATTTGGCCACTATCTTGCGCGACAACATATAAATATATGCGTTTTTTGCACCTTATCTTTTTGGAAAGAATCTTGTCGATTCATGTAAGATTTTGTGCACACCTTTGAACATGGAAACGTATCGTTTAGTGTCTGTCTAGGGATGCATACCCGGAGGAGTCGCGACCCCCCTTTTGATTCACCGGTAAGAATTGTATGCTTCGGTATAAAATCAGGTTGTCCGTAAAATTTTAAAAGTAAGTTGCAGTTTTTGATTCACTCGCTTTGAACTATTACACAGGTAACACATCGTTGACTCAGAAACTGCTATGTTGTTAAATTTGGTTATGCAAATCACTATAGTACCAACACTTAAAGCTATGTATGTATATTGCTGAATTTAGAAAAATATAATATTTCCTAAGGGACACAATACACAGGGTAGAGAATCTTCCCCATATTTCCTTGGATTTCAGTATTTTTTACAAGTCTCGTAATTCGTACAAATATGAAAAGAAATTTCGAGGGTAAACCCTCTACAAAGGGCTCTGCCCCTGGACCCCGTTGTCCACAAACCCCACAAAAATCGTGCGCCTTCGACGCACGATTTTATCTCCGACCCCCCTGCGACTAAAAGCTGAATCCGACCCTTTATCCTACATATGTTTCTCTACGAAATGAAATTAGTGATAAATTAATTTCTTACATGAATAATAAATTTACAGGGCAATTAATTTAAACTTTAGCGAATAATAAATATAAAAAAAAAACTTAGATTTTGTAGTCTTGTCATATTGTATATTTAACAATGTTAAATTCAGTTTCTATTAACATAAATTCTAGAATAGTTCAGATTTTTATATATTTTCAGTGACACGTTCACTATATAGAAACGGTGTCTGATGTTTTGCGTAATATTTCACAAATTCGAAAATCATACAATAATATTATTTTATTGCGACTATTACATAATAATTATTTAAAAACTAAAATATAAAAGTTTTACCTTTTCCAAAAAATGAGTGCAATTTCCTACTTTATAATAAAAAAATATGTATTTAAAAAATTTAATAAAAATAAAAATTTCCTCTATGAAACTTTTTATTTTAATCACACTTTTTAGCTAATTTTAAATTATTAGACAGAATTTTTCAAGATTGAATTTGTACCAAATATTTACTGTGGTCATTTTGCACATTTAAAAGGAGACATTATTTGTTATTATTATAAATTGATGCATATAAATTTTATCTAATTTTTTAAACAAATCCCGCCTTTCAATATCTTATTTTAAGAAACAGTACTTTAAATTACACTGAATTATTTCCAAAGGTCAGAACACATAACTGCAAACACTTGTAGGCTAGATATGCAAAGAGTTTGTATTATTAAGTGTAAACATTTGACAATTCTAACAGTTTCCATTTGAGAATTGCGGCAGCTCGGATTCTGCGACTGACGCCATATGTTTTACAGAAATGAATTCTGGTATTTTCTGCTGAACCCTTTACCTGTTTCATATTAATTTCTTCTTTCCCAGAATAAAATATAAGTATTCGACTGCAATCCGGTGTCGCAGTAATCAATTTGGTCGAGTACACAACTTGTGATAGACACCTACTATCTGGAGTTTGGTCCCTTCCTCAAAGTTTCCTCAGACTTGTTGATACCTACTTATGTTATACTTGATGGCGGTGTGGGAGAGTTTACAACGCATAAATGACTATACTGTCTATCTATTAGGCCTACTTCCTTTCGGCGGATAATATTCATGACCTTGTAATTTGAGACTTGTTTCCTTCGCCAAATGACGTATGTTATGCAAGTTGTGAAGTATTTATGGTTTTTTATATATCATGACTTATGTACCCAAATTATTGGTAATCTTAGTGACACAGAGCCATTTGTCACGTGACTCAAATTAGATTTTCTACCTTCCGCACAGTTTCAGGTTGGGAAAGTTTTCCTGCATTGCAATGCATTGGGGACTCTTTAAATAGCGACGTTTGATATTTTCTCTAAATTTTGTACATAAACATCACTATACGATTGAATTGAATACAAGTATCAAACTATGTAACGATCATCTTCTTGCAAGTCATGATAGTACAAATTTGGATATTTGTTGGTAACGCAGTGGTCTACTATTTCTGTCTCTATTAAGTTTGAAGAAACATCTGAAGACATGATGTGAACTTTAGTCGAACAAAACTGTGATGGTAAAATGTTAATTGTGATTCCTTTTCTATTAATATAGGAACTGTTTTATGTAAGGATTACATTTTCGATTCCTAATTCAGTGTTTAGATGGACAGTATTCAATTAAAACAACTGGTAAGATAAGTTTGCTTTTTTTTATAGATTTTTTAAAATAAATCAATACTATAGCAATAAATCAATAATATATTATTAGTTTTGATAATTACTATGGTAACATATTATATATATATATACTGAGTGTGGTTAACATTATTTTATAGTAAACAATTTCCATAATAAATAAATAGCTAAAATATAAATGTAGAATGAATTTTATATTATTTCAGTTCAATGTATCTAATTTTTATTTAATTATTTAAAGTTTTCATTTATAATGTAAAAATATAGAATTTATCCGAAATTTTTGTTAATACATGTATAATATTCACTTAAATAAACACTAAAGATTATATTATTCGTAATCTCAAGTCAGTATCGAATCATTTGTGTCAAAAATATAAATATAGTTTAGTGCAAATAATCTATGTGATTATGTATTTGTTATATTCAGTTGAACAAAATATACTCGTTAAATACTGAAATTCGAATAAATCTGATATTGAATTATTTTTATTAATCATTTAATTTAATTTTGATTCTTTGTTTTTAAAAATTATTTTCTTAAATATATATATCCTTTTGCGTCACTTGTGAATCATAATAAAAACAACCATAATGATATCATGATATTTATTAATAAATAAAATTGTGGTTTTCTTTTAAAGATTATTTTATATTTATAATGAATGTAATATTTATTGACATATTATATTTCGATTAGTTTATTTTCATCTCTTTTATTAAATGTCTCATATTTGTTTTCAATTTATTCATTTCAACAACATTTATATATTCAAATGCAGTTCAAAGTATATACAGGTTTTATATGAACAATATTATTGATATATATATATTTATATATATTGCTATAAATAAAATATTTAAAAAATTCGTGTAACAAACTAATAATTATGCTTGAGATATAAAGTTCTATGCATAGAGTATTTCATTTAACTCATATCGATGTCATATACATCACGTTGTAAATTTTAGTCAATAGAAAATCATTTTATTTTAATTTCATGTAAATGGGTAACAAAAGAGTAGTGTTAAATATTTTTTATTAAATTGATTTTAAGAGTTGATATATATATTTATACAATTTTAACATGCATAAGTTGTCTATAAAATATAAGTTATTGCCTGTATATTAAAAAATACTTTACTACATTACTACTACCTACATTTTTTAGTTTTTAAATAATTATTTTGCAAAAGCTTTCGGGTAACAAGTTAATAGTATTGAACTGCATACAGATCAATGTAAGAGTGAAATCTCTATGTTTAATTACACTATGGTGCTGTGTATATTCAAGTTATTTGTCCACGTTGAAGTTAAATATAAATTATAACGATTCACAACTGTAAATTAAACTTTTTTAGCTGAACTAAAGAGAATGTTAACTTTAATTTAATTCAGAAAGTACACATTTTAAGTTCGTAATTTAAGGATTGAAGACTACGTTTATAATGTTTGTAAAGCAACTTTTTACACAATTTAGTTGTTTAGGTATATTCAGGCGTAAATGTATTCATGTTGCAGCTATGATTGTTACACCATTTAGGTGAGTGTTAACTATGAACAAAACAGGAAACGCCGAAATAAGATTTACAGCTGTAATAAATTAAAGGAAGCTGAAGGTTTAATCTGAAGTTTTAGAAATAAAAATATTATTAATTTAATTAAAATTTGAAAAAAATAATAAAACTTGTTCTACTAATAGTACTATTACTAGTTATAATTTACATAATAAATATTACTAAACGATATACTTATAAATACATAAAAAAATTAAATACCGAAACCAAATGTATTTATTATATCTTTATTGAAAGAGCTAAGCGATTCAAATCCGTAATAAGGTGAAATGAGGTATCAAAAGTCAACATTAAACTCATCATATCTCAATAAGTATAAGAGATATAAAAATTATATCAACACCATCAAATTCGCTATGAAATTGTGCATTTATATATTAAATATTATTCTACAGAATATGTTTCCATCATAGAGCAATTAGCATGTTAATAGTGACCTTACTTTTCTTATGTTATATTATATGCATCGCGCCTCATTATTATAATATACTACGATAAAATTACATATAATCAATAAATGTTATATGAATGAATTAATTTAATTATGAAGCGAGTTAAAATTAAGCTGTTATGTAATATTTTAATTTTAACTCGTTATTATATGAAGCATTAACTTAATTAATTCATATACCATTTATTGATTATATATGTAATGTTATCGTAGCCAGAGTCATTTATAATAATAAGGCGCGATGCATAATATAATATAATAAAAGTAAGGTACAAAAGAGTATTTGATGAGACATAATATTGAAACAAGAAGAGTGAGAGAGTCAAATGAGTTTAAAGTTCGAAGAAAAAGTTAAGGTTAAAAGAAACGACCAAAGGTACTGGAGAAATGGGTTGCTTGGTTTGGTGGCCTTTTCGAGGAGTGGAGGCCGGATTTCGTGCAACAGGTGTTATTTTTTCGTCCTCTCTTTGGTCAACTTTTGGCATACTTTGTTGGTGAAGTCGTCGAGGCCGACGTTGCCGTGAACATCCATTTCTGTGCCGCTATTTTTTCAACCTTCACAATTTTCTGTAAATCGCCTTCAGAAGAAGTCTCTCCAGATCAAAGGCATAAAGTTATGTGTCAAAAATGAAATGAATGTTTGCTAGCTTTTCGAAATGTCTATATTATGTTAATTTAAGACAATGAAGTTTTAATAATTTATTCAGTTCTTTCCTTCGATGGTGTCATCTATTACTTAAAATGTGTGAACATTTTATATAATTTTATAATAGTACATTGTATTAGCAAATTTGTTAAATTTTCTTTAAACAAATGCTAATCTATTTTAGTATAAGTTGAGAACATTCTAACTAAACCCTATTATAAACATTTACACAACAGTTATTTTATGTTGCCTCGGAGGCTTTCGGAGATTAGCAAACATTAGAAATGTATAGTATTTAATGACATGTGCTGATGCATTTTTTAAAGATATGTAGTAATATATTTCACACATTTAGTCGTTTGTGACATCCTAGAATAACATAGTAATCTAAAAGTCTAACATAACTTTATAACATACTATAATATTTTTAAAATTAACAGATTAACATTGAAAGTGTCAATTCTGTCACCTTTAGTGTCAATTCAGTCATTATCAGTATCACTGCAGTCATTGTCAGTGTCAATTCAGTCATTTTCAGTGTCAATGCAGTCATTGTCAGTGTCAGTGTCAATTCAGTCAGTGTCAGTGTCAATTTAGTCAGTGTCAGTGTCAATTCGGTCATTTTCACTGTCAATTCAGTCATTGTCAGTGTCAATTCAGTCAGTGTCAGTGTCAATTCGGTCATTTTCAGTGTCACTTCAGTCATTATCAGTGTCACTTCAGTCATTATCAGTGTCACTTCAGTCATTGTCAGTGTCACTTCAGTCATTATCAGTGTCAATTCAGTCATTGTCAGTGTCAGTGTCAATTGAGTCATTGTCACCGTCATTCTCAATTCAGTCATTGTCACCGTCATTGTCATTGTCAATTCAGTCATTTTCAGTGTCAATTCAGTCATTTTCAGTGTCAATTCAGTCATTTTCAGTGTCAATTCAGTCAGTGTCAGTGTCAATTCAGTCATTTTAAGTGTCAATTCAGTCATTTTCAGTGTCAATTCAGTCAGTCTCAATTCAGTCATGTCACCGTCATTGTCAAATCAGTCATTGTCAGTGTCAATTCAGTCAGTCTCAATTCAGTCAGTCTCAATTCAGTCATTTGCTCGAAAATGTTTATATAATTAAATTAATAGATTAATATAGACCGACTTGAATTAATAAAAAAAAAGAAGATAAAATACAACAAATACGTGCGGAAAGAGACATTGCTGCCTTATAGACTATTTACCCTAGAATTGACACATTGGTATTTGATTGTTTACTGCTCAAAAGCTGCCAAAGCTATCGTTCTCATATTTTTCATACTCATTTTAGGCTCCAGATATTTTTTCGTAAAATGTATTGTAGAAGTTGATGACTTAATTTCTGACTGAAAATTAGTTACATAGACCTTAATTGACATTTATAAAAATAATATGTGTATCGAAAAGTATTACAGCTTTTAAAGTAAAGCTTTCGTTGATTGCTTACATCCGGGCATACTTTCTGTTACAGTATTTCTGAATATTTCTTATAACTATTATGAGAGAATTAAATTTAAAAAAAATTGGTTAAAAACATATTTTCATAATTTTAATTGTTCTGTGTCTAATACAATATAATTAGCACCCCTTTGTCGCTAAATATACATCTAACCAAGCATCAGATTACAGAACTTAGAATAACCACGAAAAAGTACACAATAATGTATACTTGGGCAAATTTGAATCACTCCCCTTCCAGCTAAATTATACTTCCAAAATAGCCTGTTGCTTTTGAAAATAAAATTAAACATTTGGTTCAAACAACGATACATAAAAATATTCCAAAAACTGCATCTGAATTAAAAATACAATATTAAAAACATACATTATATATATATATATATATATTATATAGTATTTATGCAATATAATAATCAATATAATTCTTTAGTTTTGTGAACTAAAAAAAATTAGAATGCTAAACTTCGGTTTCGCCCAAAAATCAATAATACGGTGCATGTCTAAAAACACTTCAAACTAAACTGAAACCGGTGCTCCAAATGCGGGCAGTAAATTGTTTATATGTTCAGTTGATAGAAGACGTTCACATAGTGATATATACACAACTAAAATTGTTCATAACATATTCAGGTTTCAGATATGTTCTAGTCTAACAGAAATCCACTGACTTCTAAACATATAAGATAATCTATAAATTTGATATCTACCACAGCAATAATCATTTACAAAACGTCAAGGCAGTAATGACACATTGCAACATTATGTATTTTTTATATTGTGTTTTAGACATGCACAGTATAATTGATTATTGGGCGAAACCAAAGTTTAGCGTTCTAAATAAAAATTTTTGTTGCAAAACTAAAGAAGTCCATTAAAAATAATTTGAATCAAATTTATTATTTAATAAAAATATATCAAAAATTATGTTGTAAATGAATTGTTACCAATATCTTACGAAATGCCTCACCACAACTGATAGTCTGCCAGCCATGATATATATATATATATTTATTCAACATTTACGCTAGTTTACCAAAATTGTAATTATTTTTTTCAAATACTTTTGTATTATTTTTGCTTTATATATTATTTGGAAGGACTTCTTTAGTTTTTGCGAATTTTTGGAATTTAGGACGCTAAACTTCGGTTTTGTCGTTTATTGTAACGCTGGTATTCTAAACCAAAAACCATTTTTGTTTTGTAAGTGTACATGTTTTCTAAAAATAGATATAGATTATTTTTTTAAAACTGGACACACATATGATTCATGGATATATAGAATATATTGTGAAATTTGGATTACCTAATGTAATTTAAGTAATATCGGCTTTAGCAAATGTTAATTTGTTAAAATTATTTTAAAAAGTTTGAGAAAAATGATTGTGAGATAATTAAGTTTGTTAATCTATATATGATGTACTTTTGATCCAGTTTATCTGTCAATAAAACTGCATTATTCTTTATTGTGTATGAATGCAAGTCGATAAGTTTGAACAATTACATGAATGGAATGTAAATAAATTACAATATCAAGTGGCAGATTGTTTTGTTCGAAGTTTGCTAGCTCTATAATGTGTACTTACATCTTATTACATAAAAATAGTTCAACATAGATTTTTAAACAAAACCCAGAGACGTAATTAATCCATATAGTACAATTAAACGCTTTAGTTAATTATCATTCAAGTACCAATTGACAAACAATGCAGCATTAGATGGACACTTGCAAGTGACGGTGTGACTGCAAATGGTGCTACATTTTAATTTACGTATATATATATGCAAATCTTATCGTTATATCTTGAAAGACTAGAATGATTCTGTAATGACTAATTCACAGTAATAACTGAATAATTGGTTCATTGTATACGTAATCTAATTTGACAAGTATTCTTTTGTCCACTTAAATGATTTATAGAGTGAATCCTTTCTTTTGTGCCTACAATACAGTATTTGCTATTATTTTGTGTTTTGCTATTATTTTATGCACTCACAAATGGCAAATTAATTACAAGTTACAAGCCAAGTTGAAAGTTATTTAATTTAGTGTATATCATAATAATATGTGTTATTCAAACTGGAATTATTTATATACCTAATCCAAGTGATATAAAATGTTAGAACATTCGAAAGAAGGAAAGGTTGGTTGGTTCATTTTATTTACAACATTATTATTTATATATTCTATATTTTCCGGTATGTTAATATAATATATATTTTGTTATATCAGTTGAAATCGGTTGCTGTTAGTTATGAACGAGAGTTTAATAACCGATGACTGGATACATTACCAGACACATTGTTCACATATTGAATAGTATTAAATTCAGTCTGCTTTTAAATTGACACTCGCAAGACAGTATCCTTTTTTATAGTTTCAGTGAAATATGGGGGGGAGGACGAGGTCGAAGGGACCCCTAAACGGATTAATTATATTTTATTGGAAGAAAGTGTTTTAAGCATTTCATATGGTCAATATGATCTTATTATAACTAGTTATGGACAATGAATTATAGTGAAATTTCTTTATTTTGGAACACACGTTGTCTTTGTTGACTTCAATTATTAATGGAAGTTTTGCACACCCCACAAATACTATTCCATGGAAATTATCAATCGACCTTTAAAATGCAAAAATAATTATTGTAAAATAAATCAACAACATTTTATTCTGCAAAATCTCTGCCAGTAAAATAGAGTTCATGATTTCGTCATGACAGCATCAACAACTTTGAAAATATCCATGGAAACATGTCAGATGGATTAAATATAGTTAATTGTGGAAAATAACGATATAAAAATATTATAAATTTAATTTCATGAAGCATTTATGAACATAAATTAAAAATATATATGAATGAATTACGACCTAATTTAATTACTTATATATACTAAACTTACCTATAGCACAATCTGAATATTTATTGAAAATAATTCTCAATTAGTTCATTATAAAAGCTTTAATAGAAGCTAACTTTTATTTGGTTGAGAAAAAGTCAGACTAACGCTACTGCTACAGGTCGTATAGTTTAATTTTCTGAGAGATAACATTCCGAAACTGTTGTACAAGTGGATTAAGCTGTTGATCACTGTGTCTGACAAATTTATCATCTAAGCTCTCTTTAATCTTTCATGTTTTAATACTTTATTTTGATTAATAATTGTGGGGTTATTTATGCTACATAACTCATAGGTAGAAATGTTTGATGTATTTAAAATTATAGTATTGTTGTTATACACATTACAAGTATGTCTATACATAGATATACATTTGTATTAATTAAACGACTGAGATTCGTAGCTACTTCAACTAAAACAACTAACTAATAATGTCAGTGATATCCGTTTCATTTTATAATACATGTTGTCAAAAGTAAAATGTATTAACCACTTGTATTTTAAAATATCACGCCTCCCCACAGGAAATACTTGAGATGTCTAGGAATGTTCGAATGTAAATTTAAATGTAACAATTAAAAATATCTTTACTATACCATGTAACGAAGTACACTAACTATATTGGGAGATTTTATGATACGATACCTGAACAAGAAGTGCAACATACGCATATTAATGTTAATATATAAAGTATTGGACTTGTTAAAAACTATTAAACATCTAAAATGCGATCAATTATATTGCTTCATGTTTGAATTCAATTATGTAACCATACAAGTGCGTAATCAAAATTAAAATGATGCCTAACATGCCTATGATACCGTCGACGTACCGCAGTATTTTGTCCACAATAATGACTATTTCATTTGTAATGGTTTTCTTATGCTTCTTCAAAACATCGCTGTTATGTTGTGTTGTTGGATGCACGCACTGTCATCAGTGAAATATAATCGGTGACAGAAGTGGGAATATGGCGGAGTGATTAAGACGCTGCGCTGGTTTGGGCACAAAAACAGGTTCTAATCTATTTTCAGACTCTACCATTCCTGGATAACAGTTGCTGTGCTAGTTGAGAGATAGTGACCCTAAATGGATTCGTTTGGCATCATAATATACTAATTTTCGGAGTATCAAGTGTTTATATAAGCTACTAAAAGGTTTTAAATACGTTAGTTATACTTTGTAATAATTGACTTTTTTTATTGTGCTGCTATATGATGAACTGATGTATTAGCAATCGATAGAAGTATTTTTCTCTAATTTTTCTTACTCTTTGAAACAGTTAGAGAAACTCATTTAAGGCAAATATTTTAGCTTTATTCTTTGTTGGATTAGAACCGATCATATTCTTAGCGAATGCCACGCGTTTAATGTAGCTAACACAATTTATAGTTTCATTCTTTGCATTACTTTTGCAGAGTGCAAAACATATTTTGCGTTTAAATACTCAATTTTATGTCTTTTAATTTAATAGAATTTGTCAATATAAATGTGTAATATGATGTTGTAATCTCAATTATCGATTAATAAATCAAATATTCTCACTGTCGATTTTCGTATTTAAAAAAAGTCAAAGAAGAAAGTTAATTATAAATAATATCAAATTGTTAGGAAAAAAATTATAGCAAAGTATAATGTAATATATCACTAATTTTAATTTTACATAATGAAATGTAAAAAACGAAGATGTTTGGATTTTAATAATATATTTGAAATAGCCGCGGACATTTAGCAAACCTCTTGTTGACTATTCTATGGCTATTAAGGAATTGTTATGATGAATTATATTATTTTAAATGGGATGTATACTAAACAGAATAGTATTGCATTTTGCATATGAATACAACTATAATTCAACTACTTTTTACAGTTGGCATTCTACTAACTATAGATAACAAAGAGGAAAATGTATTAACTTTATAATAAAAAATTAGGATTTATTTTATTTTCTATTAAGAGATTCATTTATGATACACCAAATGATGATTATTGAAGTTGAACATCATCGGCTACGATTCAAGCTGTTAAAGATTTGTATTATGATAATACAAATAATGGTATTTCAGGTTTAGAATATATAACTTTAAAAAAACATTAAATTGTTTTTATTGGTAATGAAATAGCCGATACATTTAAGAGATTCATTTCGATGTTTTTATTAGTTAGCAAATTGATGACTTCCACACTAATTACATATACTTAATAATATTATTAAAAAAACTATAAAGTAATATTGAGCTTTTCATAGATGTTTACTAAGTTTTTATTGCTTGTTATGTTATTTTCATTTCTGGAGGTGTGCTCTGTTTAAAGCCAGCAAGCATCACTGAAGATATAAAGATTAGCATCGACGACCTACGAGGTTTCGACAATCGTTTTCTCACCATATTTGTCATTTAATTCTCATACTTCTACTTTATAATGGAATTCCAGAGTAGGTGATGACCCCCCCCCCCCCCCCTGTCTCCTGTCTCATCGTCGTAGCTTACATTTGTAACAGCAGTCAAGTGTAGCGAATTAATTACTCTCACACATAATATATATATTATACAGTCAGTGTCTAAAAGCGAAAAAACGTTTACATAAGAATATAATATAACAAAATGAGTAACTGGTGTAGATTTGAATACTTGGCCGCAACTGTCAATATTGTTGATAGTGATTATATTTTTCCAGAGATTTCCTGATTTCATTTCAATTTCTCACGCACATCACCTCGTATGATTGTTTCGGAGATAATGTAAAACAACATATTGTTTGATTTACTCTGGTCATTGATATATGTTTATAGGTCAAACAAGTTGACAAAAACTTTTACAGAAATAAAATTTGAAGTTTTACAGGATGTAGACATGGTACAGTAGGTAATATTTTAAATAATTTTGATAAAAATGGAAAGTATTTAAATTTAAACATCGCCATTAACTAAATGATTGATGACTAAAAATAGATAAT
Organism: Coelogynopora nodosa; assembly: GCA_034780555.1. Taxonomy (NCBI): domain Eukaryota; kingdom Metazoa; phylum Platyhelminthes; order Proseriata; family Coelogynoporidae; genus Coelogynopora; species Coelogynopora nodosa. The sequence goes on along the minus strand of JAUZND010012763.1, from coordinate 10,883 downwards.
GCAAAACCTAACGACTTATTTAGTATAAATTGCAACAAAAGCCTTCAATTAGTAGAAATATAAAAAAAGTTTTAATGTTTTATATAAAAACTCTATTTGTAGCTATTAGTCTTTAGTTATTTAACTATCTATTTACACTGCTGATTTGAATTATTTCTTAAACATTTAATGTTAAACTAAATCAATAAACACATTAATTTATTTTCGATAGCTACAGTTAATAATGGGCTTGTTTATGAATATTATTTTTGCATTGTGAAGCACATAATAATATGTTCGTTTTTCAAAGCTCATTTTTCACGATAACGTATCCTATGTAACAATTTTATCATTACACTAACTAAACGTCTACTGTAAATTTAGTGAACCTATTTATATTAGTATTGAAGATATATATATGTTATCGTTAAAGGTTTAAGTATGCTTGTATATAATTAAGGTCAAAAAGATCAAGGGTATTGTCATTACAGATTAGACGAGTAGCATAATAAAAAATGATCTCAGCGTTTTAATACGAAGTAGTTACCCTCTGTTGATTTAGCCTCAAATCTCACCTTATTGGTAAAATATAATCTTAAGAAGATGAGGAATTTCTGCTATATTTATTGTTCCCACACAATGAATAGGTAGGTTGGAACATTGTATGGAACATTGGAACCTAATTTGTACATATTTCGTATTTGTCTTGTGTATAAATAATGTAAGAATTTGTAGAATACATTAGTGGTGTTGTTTTAAACTGCAAAATAATCGATTTAAAATAGATGAGCTGTATGTGATATTGTGCAGCGTAGTTTAATAAATAAATTGTAGTTTATTATCATTAACTGTTAATAATATGTTAAATATGAATATCGTCTAGTATATTTCAATGTTAATATTTTACAATATGAAAGGTATGTATTTTCTTTTAATAAGATATCTTTATGCTTTGTGTATATATATATACTACGAAGCCTTACATGGTTTTACAGGTTACATATTCTATAAACATTTAATCTTTAAATTTTACAGAAATATAAAATAAATACTTTTTTGATAAATCGATCATAATGTATTCTATCCATATAGGTCTTTTAATTAAAAATCAATATATCACGATTTCTCTCTGTCTATATATTATATTGATTTGGTCTATGTGGTTATGAATCATCGATGTGCGAAATACAGTAATACAAATTGATGGCTCTCTTTTTCATATGAATTGAAAATTTGTTGGATTTTGATAAAACAGGTGCAATTAATAATAATAATAACAATAATCGATTAATCGTATCATTACAACTGAACAAAAGTTAGCATTAACCTGTTGTCAGTATTAGATGAAATTACATCATAATGTTGTCTCTTTTGATCTTAAATAACCTAAATATTGATCACGTTGACCGAATGAACAAATCAAAATAACAAAATATTAAATTTAAAAAATTTATAAGTAAATTAGATAAATAATATATTTATTTGTTAAAATTGGAATATAAATTAGTTGATTTTATTAGATAAAGATTTAAGTTAACCTTATATCACCTCAATTTTAAATTACTGGAATTTATCGATTCCATTATACAGCTTCGTTTAAATGTAAAGTTTAAAAAGCAGTAAACCTCTCACTGGGTCATGCGGTTTTGTTTTTAATTACAAATTAGTTTTAAACTTAACATACAAATGCGTTTTACAGTGGTGTCGGAATATATGTGGAACTAGGGGGGGGGGGGAAGCTCCAATCTCTTGTAACAATATTGTCCATAATAAAAAAATATTTAAGTGTAGCCTATTAATCAGCAGTTGTCGGTATTTATGAGATACAGTGCATTTAAAGGCCTCTCCATTCACTTATTTGTTGATTAAATTTCTATAAACCTATTACAAATAATAATATAAGGAATAAATTGTGTACATTACATATTCATTAGAAGAAGTTGCAAGGGCTTCTACAAGACCCCAACATAATTATTTGGTGTGCTCCTGGACATCCAACCAACCACGAGATTTTTATTGATTTCAGTAAAAGCTAAAATTTTATATTCACAATACCATAAAAAACGTTTTATCCAAAATTTTAATAACCCCCATTATCCAACTTTAAAATAAAATAAATAAATTAATAATATGTTTGATTTATTCACTAAAGCAAATATTAAATAATTACATTTAATTTATCTCAAATTTATCAAAAATAAAAGTTATTATGTGTATTTCAAAATTGATTTTTTTTAATGAACTATAGATGAACATAGTTCACATGGTGGTCAACGAACTGTAATATATATATATTATAAAAATGAATAATAATAATTAATAATGAATAATGAATACTATTTTATTTAAATTTTCTTCAGAATATATTTTTCAATCATTGTAAGCTATTTTCTTTCAGACACATTTTAGACTATTTAAAAAAGAAACAGGTTTATTAAACTAAATAACAAGTTAATTTGACAATTAGTATTTAGTAAAATATTTGACAAATATACCTATATATTGTAATTATATTTCTATTTTTACATTATTATAATTTTTTTAATTATTTCTTTAGGTTGGCAGAATAAACCGGCCTGGGGCCTCTTGCAATTCAAGAAGTAGCGAACCATTATCCCCCCTACATCACACTAGCAATCCGGGATTTGACTCGGATTCACTCAGCACTGTATCAATCCAGGATTCGGTCACATTTTCTGACCTGGATGACATGTTTCAGGACAACTCCCAGTTCGACAATAGCACGTCGCGCATCTGCAGCCCTTTTGCAGCTAAGCGTTCGCGTCGATCGCCAACTCGCGAATTTGGCGAGTCTTGTTCGCCGACTTCACCAGCCGCTACACTTCACCCCACTGCCGCCGCCCAGTTAGAATCCGGATCCTGTATTGAATCGTTCAATATTTCTGACTCTCTTGAGGCTCAAATGCGGCAGGTGCGAGAATTTGAGGAACAAGAGCTAGCCTATGCGGAACAGTTTCAAACGGCACTACTCGAGAAACAAATTGGGGAAGGAAGGGGTCGTCGAAAGCGACCTGTGCGTTGGAACACTCTTAGTAGTGATGATGGTTGTTTCGATTATATAGTCGGAGAGGGGGTCTATATAGAGGGTGTCGAGCGGAAAAACCTTCAAATGCTTCAACAACCAAATCTTCGTTCATCTTTTGAAACTCTTTACGATGGATTTAGGATTCCTAATGACAACAGTAGTGAAGAGGATTATGAGCAAGAAGAGAATGATGAGGAATCTGAAATTGTTTCCATTACAGAGGTAAAGAATTTATCCGTTGAGCGCTTATCAAGTGAGCAAAATAAGTCTCAACGTTTAAGTTTCATTCATAGTCCAAAGCAAACTATTTCGCCAGATTTATCGTTATCGTCGTCTTCTCCACGCGATGATTCCGGTTTCGCATTAATGACTGAAGGTCAAATGGTAGACCACTTTTCTGAAATTGACTCCCACGCCCAGATACGCGACACAATTTCTAATGATGAATGTTCACGCGATTCATTACCATCCAACCCAGTATCTTTTGATGATATTCAATACTTAAAACCTACAGAATCTATCATACCATTTTCACCAATTGTTCCTGAAATTGGTAATAGAAGACAAAATCTAACCCTGAGTACAGGACAAGATACATCACTAAACTTCTCTGAAGATGTAAATTTTAATAAAGAGTCAGAAACAATAAACATGGTAAACATTACAGCTGGTGATTATATAAATTCTGATTTGTTACCAATTGATCGTAGAGGCTTAAATATTGACGAAAGACGATCAACAGATCTGTATAACATCACTAATCAATTTCCAGAATTTCAGAAAGAAAAAAGTGAATATATTTCGGTAGAAAATATAACACCGGCATTAGAAACGACCAATTCGAAAGCTTGTTCAAGAGTAATCAGGGTAACAGAATCGAATAATAATCCTCCACTGATGATTGCACAAAAAGTAGATACAACGATGAAAAGTGTTGATAATGTTGCGAAGCAAATTAGAGAATCCTTGGATGAGCAATCTATGATTTCTAGTAGTGATTTATTTCCTCAAAAACGCAATTATATTGTGGAACAATCACAATTGGAGGAGGAATTGGTAACAATGGAATCTTTATATAATCAAATCATGGGTTCACAACATAAAAAAGAGGAACAATTTGACCTGGATTTGGCGAAAGAAACTGATCGTCAAAGTGCCATGAAATCTCAAAAAATTAAAAGTAGTAGACCGATGAATGATAATGAGTTGGATTCGCAATTTCAATCTTTTGTTGAATTAAACAATGAAAGCAATGCGTCACCTCCAGTTGAAGATGAGGTTCAATATTCTCACTCATTTAAACAGATATCTACCGAAGATGCAGTTGATTCCGATAAGACGACTTTGTTATTTTCAGACGAACATAAAGAACAAGATTTTCGTCTCGTGAACCAAAGTGAAATCTCTATGTCTGACGTTCCAATACCTTCGCATCGAACAAAAGTTGATCACTCGGTTCCTTTAGTTACAAGAAAAAAAACGTCACAGAACGTCGAAAACAGAGAAATTATTGTTCCACATAAATATCTAACTGAACATTTACAGAAGCCAATATCATCAGTTGATCAAGAAGCTCATAGGCAGTCTATCAGTACAAACCCAGACCAAACGATGTCCACACAACTAATAGATACATATCAAAGTAGAGAGCCTATTCAGGCAACTTCTCGATTACATGTAGATGTGGGCCATTGTCAATTGACTAAAACTAATGATCGAGAAATTAATAGGAATGATGATATCAAAATTCGTCACAACAAAGGTTCGATATTATCATCACAATTAAAAGAATTGTCAACAGGTAGTAGACAGTATCCTGATTACAATCCACAATCATCTTCTGAATACACTACGTTGGAAACTCAACTACCAAATCTATCAATATCTGATCCTCCACACTTTCAACCAGATGTGAAAAAACGTAGTCATGGAGTGCATTTAATTTCCGATAATAGTGAACCTTTTTTTACGTCATCCATTTCATTCGACAAACGAACAGATCCTGTTACCACTGACAGAAGGAACGAAGTCTATCCGGTTAAGCCATCACAACCTGAATTTAGGGAAAATAACCCCGAAGAACATCCACTGTCTATTTCATCATTATCAACCGACCCATCGCAAGCGAGATGTGTAGAAAAAATCAAGGTTTCAGCAATTCAATATCCAATACAATCAATTGAGATTGAGTCTTCTGGTCAAGGAAGATTGTCCAGCTCACACTGTTTAAAACCGCCGGATGAATATGAATCTGACTACGAGTGCAGTGATGAAAGTGATACAAAAGAAAAATACAGACAGAAAAAATTAAGACAAAACGTTCGCAAACTCAAAAAATCGCCTGAGTACGCTGATAAATTGAATAAAACTTTAGAACCTCCCAGAAAAGAGAACAGTCTCACAAATTCAATTTACGAGAGTGATGAACAAACTCCTACGGGATCAACGTTTTATCAAGCTAAATCAACTGATTTTGGAAAGACTTTTACTAGACCAAAGACAGATATTGTTACCAAAAAACACAACAATCATGAAGAAAAATATTCTTTAAATTCATCAAATCAACCGGTTGAGCAAATACGTATTGGTAAATCAAGATTGGTGACACCCGCAAGAAAGCAGCGTATTAGTAGGCATGTTAATTTGACTTCTCCAGCTTATGGTTTATCAAATGAAACAGATTTAAATATTTCGCATCAAATGTCAGGATCATGGCATGACAGATCGTCAACTCAAGACCAATGCGATGGTGTATTTGGTCAAAACCGACATTTAAATATAAAAGTTCATACCGATGAGGTGTATGAAACAGAACAGACAGAAAATAATGACAATTACGGTGCATATGAGCACACGTCTCATAAACAAACACCTAAAGATGAATATGAGATTATGAGTGATAAACTCAGCGTGAGTAGGACTGCTCATAATTCAATCCCATATAGTTCTCAGACCATTACATTACCTCGCAATGCGCCTAATAAACGAAACGTAACCTGGGTTAGACGAGAAAGCAAAGAACGACGAGCTCGCTTAGCCTCAGACAGTGAATATGTACCGCACAGTAAAGTGTTTAGCCATGTAAAGCAATCCAGTCATGATCTGGGAGATTCCAAGTGGGATTCCACTTCTGGAAATAGACACTCTCTCTCGGCCAATAGAGGTCTGCCTTCTGTGTCGCCGACAGTGTGCAGAGAAGGCGATGCGCATTTTTATACATCTAGTTTTACAACAACTACAACACGAGTGGCTGGGGAAGAGAGGAAAGAGGGAAGGGAAACACAGCAGTTGGACGAGTCAGCTAGTGGTTTATACAGTACCTCAGATTTGTCCTGTGTCGAAATTGATCGCGGAGAAAAAATTATCAGCTTTTCTGAACCTGGTAACAAGGGAGTAACCGCTGCCGTATCTGCCAACCATCTCTACGGAGACGATCGAATTTCACCAGAAGGAGCCAGTGAAAAGCACAACCAACTATCGAGCTCGTGTTCCTACGGATTGTTGCCTTCTTCTGAATATTCAGTGTCGAACGATAGAGCTCCAAAAATTGGAATGTTTACGGTTGTCGCCAATAGCAACCCAAATTCACAACGGCACGACGCGATGCCCACCTCAAGTTTGCAGTACTTTGCACCTGTGCATTCTTCGTTAGCTGGCTATAATAGATCGACTCCAACCAAACAGTTAGTTTCGCAAAACCAACAACAAAAGCAGCAGCAGCAGCAGTTTCCAGCTAAAAGTGAAAATCCAAATTTGAGTCGAGCAGCCCAACGGTATGAGGATCGTATAAAGTCCGGCCGTAGCTTGTCAACTTCATCAGCAGGCGATAATTCTGAAACACCCCGGCGAGTCGAGGAGACGACAAATTCTTTTCACTATCAGCGCAATGCTCCACCAATTCTTCAGCAAAGCAGTCTTCTTCCCCACCACAAGGCGGACGATATCCAGCGTTGGCGCACCGGCGTCCACTCCGCATTACGCCAGCCGGAGCCTTCTCAGTCTACCCGGTGGCCTGCTGTCAACTCTCCGGGGCCAACAAACACTTCCCTGAACGCCGCCTGGTGTGCTCGCTCCCTGATTGTTCAGTCACCACGAGATCAAATCCGGTCACAATCAACTAGGTCCCTCGCTTCGGGCAAGTCAACTGGCACCAATAGTGTTGGCAATCGTCACCTCGAGGCCAGCCAGGACGATCCCAACGGCTGGATATTGGACGCATGTCGTGAGGATAGGCGCCGTCGATCGTCGCAATATGTGAACGACCCTGTGGGTGAGCTGGAGAGGATGTACGATTCTCTGGATCTCGACTCTGAGCATCTTCTGGATATGGCGGATCAGCGCGACGAAGTGGTGAGGGTTGCCGAGCGTAATCAGCAGCACGAGGGGACGATGTTGAGCAACCAGCGTACAATTAGTGGGACGCCTCTGTCGGTTTCACAGCTGGAGGATGACGTCTTCATGAGTCCGTATTCGTCGATCCCGTCACGTCGTTCTGGAACTAACACTCTAATCTCGGAGTCGGGAAGTTACTCCAGAAGATCTCCTTTTCCACATAAGGTAAATATATCTGCTTGTTTCTTCCATAAAAAGGAATACTTAATATGTTGCAATGATTGAAATTTAAAATATAACTTTAAAAACAATAAAGTATGACATTATAAAATCATTGGATTATCATACCTACGTACTATTTAAGAGAAATAATGCTAATTTTATAAAGTATTATGTATAAAACTTCGACTTTTACTTTATTTATTCATTGATTATTTATTCATTCATTATTTACTAATTCATTATTTATTCATACTTTATTTATTGTTATAACATGATAAATACCTGTTAATTAAAATGTATGTCTAGAAGTTGTACTTTTAAAAATATATTTTAAGCTTTAAAAAAAGACAATCAAATATATTCAAAATTACAATATTACTTATAGCCTGCTTATTTTTAATGTTTTAATGCTATTATAAAAGGAAATAACATAATATTAGTTGATTGTGTTTTGCTTGTTTATTTTAATATAATTCGTGTACTTAATATTTTGTGAAACATATTTAAATATATATAATGATATATAGGCTAAATTTATATATAAATATAGGCCTATATACATATGTATATATAACTAATTACATTTATTTCAGAAATTTTACATAATGTACATGGCTGTCTTTAAATTTATCTTAAACTACTAAATTTAATTTAATTACTAATAGATTAATTCGTCTGCTTTCGTTTCTATGCAGTTCATAAGACTGTTTTTTGCTCTATATTTTTATTAACTATGTCAAGTTATATTAGTTCTATATTTAGAGAAACTAAGAATTTTAAAGATACATGAAAAATGTAGCACAAAATTTATAATGACAAACATTTAGTTAAGACATTCTGATCAATATATTTATGCATCGTAATTATTTAGTTTCATCAGGTTGAAATGATGGGTCTTAACATTAAGAAATGTATTTAAATTCACTACAAATATAATATCAAACCATTAAAATCTACCAAATGTACTGCATGGAAGCTGATTGTTACATAAAAAGAGGAACATCAAATATTCTTCTTAAATATAATTTTTTTAAATGAAATTTATTTTATCCAACTGACAATTCTTAGTGAATGACAGATTATCTATTGATATATTTATATGAACTGGAGAAGGATGCTTTTTGATCGATTGATATATACAATAGGTATTCACATTAATGAGAGAATAGAACATGTTATCGATTGATATATTTACATTAACAAGAGATTGACGCGTTATCGATTGATATATATTCACATTAATGAGAGAATCACTTATCGATTTATAAATTCGCAATAACAAGGGAATTTATATTTATTTAAAGAAATCTGCAAAATGTTATTATAAACGCTAAATAATATATTTACCCTCTAATTTCTGATAAAAACACAAATAATAATTTTTTTAATTTGAACTTAATTAATTGAAAAGAAATATATAAGAATATATTTGAATTATCAAGTGTTTACTTGCAGTCGCTGTTGCGCTAAAAATGTACGGGTGAAATGCAAGCATATCGATCCTTAAATAAAGAAAATATGATAATATTATTTCATAATACATTTGTATCAATTAAATTCTAATGTTAAATATTTTCTAATGTCTACTGTTATAACACCAAATAATACTACTCTTTCATTATTATTGTTTTAAATTCACAAAAATAAGAGAGATTAATTTATTTCAATTACAAATTGTGGTCGAACTTGCACACTCTAGTTTAAATTCACGTTTTTTTCTATTTAATAAGAAATAGTCTGTTCCATTTGCCACCGTTATTGGTAACATAATATACTTGAAGTAATAAATATAATGCATTAATCTTCTACATTCAATGGTATACGATACCGGTAATTCCCGCTCTTTCTCCAGTCACGTGACGACCTAGCCGAGCGACGAATAGGGGCCTCTCGCCGACATAAAATCGGCCCATCAGGAGAAGAAGGAGGAAGAGCCGGGAGCTTTACTTCACAGGTGAGTTCTCGAGCTTCCTCGCAGGACAGTCTACATCAGTTGGTGGCGGCTGCTGCGCTGGGGGAACCACGACTGCAGCAACAGGACGACGATGGGAACAATCAGCCCTCCTCGTTCATTCAGCGTCAGCATCCGCCTCCTCCTCCTCTTCCGACTCAGTCGAGACGATGGCCCGTGGCGTCTCCTAGGTCACAGAAGCCGCCGAGTAAGGGATGTTGGACCCCTCGTGAAAGGTTAGAAAATGTGTTGGTTGTTTTTTTTTTAAAGTTATTGAACTTTTGAGGCTTAAAAAACGACGATGTGAATTTTTGTTGTTGTTATAACCAAATAATGAATACCTTTAGGTAAATTGTGTTTGAACATTGAGCAAATTTGGTATTGATTTAAATTAATTAATTAAAATTATGATTATAATATTTATTTCATACAGCTCAGATTTTCAAACATGTAAATTTTCTGTTGGTTAAATTAATATTGTTGAAAAACTATGTTTTGATTAGTTTTAAATGTTTTAATGAAATGTACTATTATTAAAAAATAAATAAATGTCAACGTTTAAAAAATATTAAAAATAACTATTAATATTTTAATCATTCTAACGAGTTGTAATTTCTGCTAAATTATATTTCATCCAAAACCGATAATAACGTTGTATACTTTTTTATTATATGATAAAATGTTTAATACATTTCTTTATAAAACAAATATAAACCACAAAATTGTAAAACCTAAACAGTAAATATTTTCATCTAGAATAAGGAAGTATAGAAACCAAATCAGACTAATACCAGCTGATATTACTAGCGTAAACTACATATATTACATTAACAAGTTATTCATTTCGCAGGTATTTCTGAAACCATTACCAAATTTAGAATCTCCTATTAAATTATGTTTCTGTTATTTGCATTACCAGGAATCCTTGAATAAATACCGGAGTATTCTATTTTAGTATGCATCAGTACCATACGTATCGTTTTACTTTTCAAAATATGATAATTATGGTGTTGAATTGGTAGATTTAACAACTATTTTATGTATTTCAATTACTACGTGATATACTCTTTCTTTTATTACATACTATACCCTATACGTGGTTTAGCATAACCCAATTTCATCTTTTCGGTCATGAATGGAGACGTAATATGGGTTGTAAACAGATTTTTTTTAAAGTGTGCTATACCATATAAACAGATGTCGGGCGAACGCAAGATACAACATACAACACAGAGTACGTAAATGACAGAGTGGGAAACCGCTTTTTGTCAAAATAACCTCCACAGGATTAAGCGTAATACGATTTATATTACTATCCTCTAATAATCTCGCTAAAGGTAAATTAGATGTATA
>JAUZND010012752.1:0-28361 GCA_034780555.1 Coelogynopora nodosa | reverse complement strand
CCACTCGTAACTACCGCAGCACTACCCCCGCGCCGCACATCACTCTCAGCCGATCCATCCGTATATACGGTGAAGTCGAACTGTCCAAGGGAACGAATAGTGTCACACGCGTCTTCCAAATGGATAGCTTCAGAATTAGTGTTGCTGTAGACTGAAGAGGCAATATTTCTTCAACATTATTTTTGGGTATATTTATTATATACTGTGCCAGTATGTTGTACTCTTGTATCAGTCTTTTCATTTGATACCATCTGATTTGTGGGGTAATTAGTTTATATCGATTATCCACAGAAAAGCGTATCAGTTGACCACTCTCATCCCAGGGCATCAGTTAGAAGTTCCAGTGAGATGCGTCCTTTTGGAAATGTATTTTGAAGTGCATTAATAGCTAGTAGTAGATTCTGCTTATGCTCTCTTGTTGAATTTGATACTGGTGCTTGTGGTGGTTGGTTGGTTCAGGCGGGATCCCCGTCAGAGGAGCCGAAACGAGTCCACCGCCACGGGGTTCTCCGCCAATAAGCCCAAGGAAGGCCTCCCCACCCCGAACACGGTGCTGCCAGTGGGGATGATTTCGCTGTTGGAGATGGTTGAGGAGATGAGACTTACTGTCGCCAGTCTTCCTGCTCTTATCTATGTCTGGCTTTCCGAAAATCATGAGCATGAATTTTAAGTGATTGATCTTGAGGTAGATCTTTCCTAAAGAGTTGGTCATCCTCCTCATAATTCGGAGTCTGTTATTTAATAGCCTGAAATTTGGCTTCAATCATGAGAATCACTCCTACAAATGAAGACTCGTTCATTTTGCCAATTTTAGCAGCCTCGCGTCTCCCATCTTCCTGTTTATAATGTTTGTCGGTTTGTTCCACTGTCAAATAGACATAATGTGACTTCTCATTAGGAATAATTTGAATTCTCACCCATAAATGGTCAGGTGTCGTCTGATTTAGATCCACAAATGGGTAGGTATAAGGATTGTCGTGCACAATATCTTTGAAGACAGCGGTGAGAATTTTGATTGTTCAAGAAACATTTGACGACCCAGGTCAGTGATCGAGTGCGTGTCTCCTTTCTAGTCAGAAATAGATTTTGAGTAATATTAATGGCGAAGCAGGGTAGGTGATGAACCATTTTTGCAAACAGAGCGCTTAGTGGTGGAGAAGTTTTTCCCTTCCTCCATCAAATCATCAAGTACAACACAATCTTGTGGTTTTAAAATATCCAACGACTGAGGCAGGCCAATTTCACATACTTTAATAAAACTGACAAGGTCAACTGGAGGCTTATAGTATGGTACTGTGAGCCAATTAAGAGTAAGCAGTGGCTCATTGAATAGGAGATGACTAGATCGTAGTAAATTCTCCGCAAATGTAGTTTTTCCTGACATAGATGGTCCGACAACAATCATACTGGCATTGTGCTTGAGTCGGATATCCATGTTCGTTTTTACAATGTTTATATTAACTCCAGAATTATATTTTTGTTTATAGACATATGTTTATAAACATGATACAGTATTCACTAAATTTCATTTAATTAATAACTTTGACACTATAGATTCATCACAATTTGTCAATCGCAACAAACATTTGATCGAGAGCCATGAAGAAAAAAGAGGGGAAGGAGGATAAAAATTCACCATACAAAAATACAAGCATCAGCATGTGGAGAGTAAAGTGTCTGAAGAGGAAAAAGAGGGCGAGAAGGTGTCTGAAGAGGAAGTGTCCACCTCTAACAGACCGAATAGTAATTATGACGGTGATAACAAGAACCATGTCGATATTGAAAACAAAATGCACTTCTATGACCCGCATAAGAGTTCACGTCGGCCTAATTCCTTCCTTGTTAGACATATTCAACTGGAACATATTGGGGAAGATGGATTATCCTCATGTATACTGAAGGAAGGAGATTTGAAAAGATTGTGAAACAAAGGATTCAGAGTCACTAGACATTTTTGAATAGGTGTATCAAAGATAAACTAATGTGACTAATTTATAACTCCATGGAAGATATACTACGTTCAAACAATAAAACCATGATATCCCAAAACTGTGTCTTGGAAGAAGCTATAAAAGAAGTTGGTATATATTTCAAGATCAAGTTAGATAGCAAGACGGACAGTGGGCATGGGCTGGTCACGTCGGAGAAAACTATATCAACATTAGTGGTCCACCGACCGATGAAGAAGAAGATGATGATGAGCAGTGACCCTGAACATTTTATTATACCTTAAATGCTTAAACTTTCATATTCTGTCACTTTTGAAATAATTCAATATTAATAAATGTATTCTACCTCATTCATCACGTCTACTTCAATGATTCAAATTAAGAGGATATATTTTATGAGTTTAGGGGAATTTGGAGTTTAGGGATATAGAAGTTTAAGGATTTAGGAGTTTATTGTATTAAACCTTAGGAGTTTAGGGATATTAGGATTTTAAACTTTAGGAGTTTAGGGATGTTAGGATATTAAACTTTAGGAGTTTAGGGATATTAGGATATTAAACTTCAGGAGTTTAGGGATGTTAGGATTTTAAACTTTAAGAGTTTAGGGATATTAGGATATTAAACTTTAGGAGTTTAGGGGATAATTATAATATATACGTATAGTGATTTCATAATAATATTACATTTGATACCATTTTCATACTTGAATTAGTTGTCATGAACGGCGTTTCCACTCTGCAACGCGTCAAACTAAGAAAAATAAATAATTAGTGAAATAGAACTTGACAACTTCGACTTAGTCGAAATTCCCCATTGCAACCACCCGGATATGACAATACATGGCTACAATACAACGGATTGGCAAAAATCATGAGTTGTAGTTAGATGATCGATTGCTAAATTTAGAGTATCTCTGATCAATTTAGAATTAGCAAAATTAAACTCAGCGACCTTGAATTAGTCAGGATTCCCATTAAAATCAACCTGAGCGGACAATATATGGCCGTAATGCATTGTATTTTGAAAAAATCAATAATTGTAGTTGAATGATTATTGACTAATATTAGGGTACCTCTGATCAATTTCCAATAGTAAGCCATAGCAACCAATAAACAAATACTCAATTCTAATTGACTCCCCGAACTTCAAATTTGAAATGTCCTCTTTTTATTTACCCGGAAACGGCCTTGACCTAATTAAAATTGGCCAATAGGAACACGATATTTGACATGGTCCCAGGGCCGAGGCCGGGCCAGGGGGAGGATAGGGGGTGATGCAAAAAGACTCCTTCCATGCTACTATGTTTAGTCTTAAAACATCGCTGTATATTCTATAATCAATGATTTTTTTAAAGCGTAATGACGTCGACTATAACGACAGTTTGTAATATACCATAATGTACTCAAACGGTGTTCAATATCATCGATAACGCTTTAATTATACTATTGTGGTTATTCATTTTGTTATATAGCATGCTAAAGAAATGATTGTGCATTAGGAGTGAATAAAATAGCATATCAATTATAATTCATGTAAGTCCATCACTTTAATTGAATACTATTTTAATCTAAGTCGTATAAAGCATTCATTTGAATCATTCAAAAAGACTAATGCACTCTGTGTTTCTCAGTCATAAATCATGTTTTACAATGTTTAAAAATTATACCTTATTAATATTGTATGCTATACATATTTTATATTATATTAATTATTATAAACATTATCTGTTTTTGTGCAATATTACTATAAAACACGAAAATTTAAGTAAATTGAGATTCTATATAATTTCAAATAGTTTGTTAACTTGAAATTTCCAATATGTATTATTTTTCATTATACTAAACAGATATATAGTTCAAATGATATCACTAACTATTATATTACAACGAAATTATTGATGGCGTTTACTCAGTTAAAATAAATGAAAATTGTACTTAATTTGAAATGCCTTTATTTAAAATATATAAAAAATTGAATTAGCGACGTTTAAAATATTTTTCGAGAAGAATGTAAAATAAAAAAATACATGCAATCCCTTAATATTATCTATTAGATAATTTAAAAACGGTTGTATCAGTAGTATTAAAACTGTTGTATTGTAGCTTTAATTATACGAATTAATATAAATAGTTTACAGTTAATAAAAATTTAACATATTCAAGTGATTAGATTTAAAAAAGAATATATATGAAAGGCATAATAAGTATGTAATACAATATATTATTAGTTATCCGAATAATGTTGATTTGATTTATATTGACTATTAAATTGTTATTCACTTTTCGTTCATTGTTGTACATATATATTATTATATATTATTATATACTTATTATTTTGATTGAAATCTCATAATATACTTACACAAAAACATTACATTGATTAGATTTTTATTACTACTTATTGATATTTTATAAGTCTTTTAAACAACAAACGTATTATTTCATTCATAATATTACTAATAGAGGTAGATGATGACGTCATTATCATGACTAATAATTATTTTAGCTAGTCATAGTAAGTGACCTTCAACGAATATGAAATCAACGCATCAAATTCCATAAGAATCCACAAAAAAATATATCTATATCACAAAAGCAAGGTTCTGTGAATTTTTGCTCTCTATTGCTCTGACTATTGCTTTATATTATAGGTTGTGTGACATTTTATAAACTGTTTTAAACATCTATGTAATGCTCAGACAAGTCTCCGATAAAATCTGTGGAAGGTACAAAATACCAGAAAAAATATTTCTTTTAATTTATTAAATCTGTAAGATGTAGTTGCATTATGGTAATGTTTGCGTTGAACTGGATTGAGGGTAAAACTTGGCAAAATGGCAAAAAAATTGGAAAAAACTGGGCAAAAATTGGCAAAACTGAATTGAGACACGTCAGTATCTTTACAATTATTTTTTAGTCATCTATATGTAATTCCATACGACACTTGTTAGTTAATTCATTAAATACGTAAAGTAAGCGCAAAAAAATCTACTGACAACTTTAATATGATGATTATTTACCTATATTTTTAGATATTGGTTTCGGTGATATATATTAATTTGAAAGTATTTTCGTCGATTTCAGTTATAAATATTTAGGATTGCTTTTTCGATATAATCGTTAATAAAATATTGCCAAATTTTCAATGCACTGCTACAAAAATAATAATTGAAGCGGTCTTTTAAATATAGTTATATCTGCATGAAATAGGTAAAGGGATATATGGCTGTTATGTTTATTGTACTTAATTTTTCATAAAAACAATATTACGAGAAATACTGAATTACGTTATTTATTTTAGGTGCTGTAAATTCGTGATAATTGCATTACTACTAGTTTTTGTATTTATTTATTTATGTATATATATCTATGTATTTGGATGCAATATTATAATGTATTGGGTATATTTGACTTTTGACAAATCGCTATCATTAAATCATGGTATTATACAGTATAATTTAATAATCAAATGCAATCTATACTCCACTTGACAGTTAAATTATTAAATGATTTGTTAAGTTATTATTACGACAATTATCAACTGGTATTTATAGTAGACTGTGTTTGTATACTAAATATAAATGTTTCTCTATTTACATTCCAAATTTGTGACAGCGCGCTCAATTTATACAAGAAAAGTAAACATATTATATATACGTGTGGAAACAAACATTTGTGAGAGTAATTATGGAGTATCTGAATATTCAGAACAATCAGCGCGTTGCAATCCTACGTTGCAACTTCCGCTACATACTAAGTTGATTAGGGGTACCCAGTGTTGCCTATTTAAACCACAGTTTTGTGAATAATAAACAAATTCGACATTTTTCCCAATTATTATGTTGAAGCTCGTATCGTTAACAATAGTCTGTCTGGCATTCGTAGTCCAGCGCTCGGAGGCCCTCAGCTGTTTGCCATGTGAGGAGACTCAAGAGCACTGTCCTACCGCCCCCAAACCTGGAAGTTGTGAAATTGCAACTGATATTTGCGGCTGTTGCGAGATTTGCAAACCAGAGAGAGGCCAAAAATGCACCAATTTTTCTCCAAGGTAAATTATGTAAAGGAAATTGTATAGGTATATATATATAGTAAACAGTACTTCATATACGTTTAAAAGAGCTTAATTTTCTGCATAAGTTAGTGCTATATATATATATATATATATATTTGGAGATATTTCATCAAAATATTTAACAAGACTATTTAAGTAGCTAGGCCTACAGCATTCTACTTTATCTAAAAAATATACAATGAAATAATATCTGAAATCTTTATTAATGTTCACATAAACTTTATTATTGTTCAGATACATTTATAAGTTTGTGAGCATATATTCAAAGAAATGTCCGATGTTTATTTTCCTTCAAAATGCTTTAATAATTATGTCGAAAGATATTCCAATTTAACATAAATTAAAACTATATTTTATGTAAATTAGTCAGAATGGGTGTTAAGGGAATCTTGTACAGTATGATTTTGTTACTTGATTATCAATTATATTTAACGTATATGGTTATTATTTTAACCCTTATGATTCTAAAAATGCATTAAATCAATTCAATTTAAAAGAATTGGTATATAGGCAAAATGAGTTAATTTAATCGATTGTTTGTGAGATTGTTTTAATGCATTAATTTTAACGTCTTATATATTATATTATATAATAGTTATATTATGTTATTGTTCACACATAAATATGGACCGACTCAACATGACCTTCACCTCGGAGTGGTGACTAATACTGTTTATAGTTGGTAAAGCATTACGTATTTCAAAAAAGTTTATTAAGTTGTATTTGGCGATATTCTTTCATTTTGACGGAATTGTTTTACAAAATGGTTGTGCCTTATAAAGTCATTTTTCGTAATAATCAACAAATCGCCGTGAACTGTGATGGGACAATATTCAAATTGACATAACAAGGTAAATTTTATCTTATATTATTTTTTTATATAAAATTTATTTGAATATTTAATTGGTATTTTCAATTATGTATAAATTTAAATGAATTTAATCTGTGTATTTTTTAATTACAGAATGAGTTAAAGAATGGAAATCAAGATTTCACTCATGTCAGAATAATTGGCGACTTAATCTACCCTATGGGACATTTCCAGCTCACCTACAATCACTTAATAACATATTGTAAGTGAAAAATCAGATCTTATTCTGAGATAATATACAAATAAAGTTCAAATTTTATATAAATTACTAAGTAATTGCTTCTTTTTACAATACCGTTATCAGCTATTTAAAAACCTGTCTTTTTTATTCAGATTGTTTATTAAATGTTTTGTTATATTATATATATATTATATATATATTAATGATAATAGCAGAATACTGATAACAAAACTATTACAACATAAGTTTTAATCCGGACAACACCTCCAAAAATTAATGTTATTTTAAATATTTTACCCAATAGTATTATTATTTGTTTAATTTTTGGGGGTTGGAAAGATTAATGTTAATTATATATCATTTTATTGATAATAATAGTTTTTGCCATATTTCATATATGTCATATTTCATATACCCAAATACCTCAGGATCCATTCCAGCTGCCATTATCAAAATTCAAGATGCATAAAAGGTTGGAGAGAAATTCTGAATATTCTCTTTTACTTGGTTAGAAACCGCATAAGAAAGGTTCACAGATTCCTCTAAATGTACGTTTTCAAATACTTTTTGCTCCAGCATCCATTTATGAAATATTGGTCGGAATTCAAGTAATGTTTCGTCCTCCTCATTTTCGTACAATATTCAACCGGTACCGTGACTGAAACATGCCAAAGGAGGACGAGATTTCCACAATTCTCGTCAACGTCGTAAGAGAACGTTTCTCATTATCACTGGATTCAAAAAGTCGCGATGAGCAATCACTAAAACCCATTCAACATTCTTTCTCCTTCTTCTTCCTCCAATTTTCTTTGATCGCTTTTACTACCATGTCAGCCAATTTCTGCACAAAGTCCGTATCATCAACTTCTTCAACTAAACCTCCAACCACATAAGTGACAAAATCACGGGGTCCCCAGATGCAGCCCCAATAACAGGACATCCGGTGGCCATACATTTAATAAAAATCAATCCAAAAGGTTCATCCTTGGAAGGGAATACTCCAACTTGAGAGACACTGAATATCTTGGCCAAAGCCGACTGCGGAATAGGACCCAATAAAAAGACACTGCTGGAAGTTGTATTCTCAATTTTTTTCCTGTAAAGTCAACACTTCACCAACCTCTCCGGAACCAATGATTAAAGTACAAACATTTGCATTTAATTTTTCCTCGTAGATTTTAGCGGCAGCTATTAAACAATCTACTCTTTTCCAGTTAGCAAAATTTCCTACAAAAACAATAATTTTTGAGAAAGAATCTAAGCATTTATTTGTCGATGGAGTGAAAGAATGACGTTTTTTATTGAAATGCATTACTTGAATCGAATTCAATATTTCTTTGGGACTCGCGTCTTTTCGTAAGTGGAAAATCTAAAACAGAATTGTAATTAAAAATATGTATAAATGTAAGATATAATTGTAGAATATGGACATTGGGGTACACAGATAAAGATTATAAATATAAATAAAGATAATAAAATATTCGAAAAACACAACACTAAATTAATCCTTCCTCAATTTTAATTTTTATATAAAAATTAAAAAATTAAAAATTAACAAATATTCATATGTTAATTACATTATTTTTAACATAAAACTATTTATTAAATAAAAAAAATATAAAAGGATCGAAATATAATAACCGAAACAAAATAACCGAGATCGCTTTTTCACATACATATTCTTATTTTATTCAATTTGACAACTGTAATCTAATATATATATATATATATAATGAGGATATAAATATTTAGATTTATAATAATTATGCGGTTTGAGAAAATAGGTTTATAGTGCTTCCATAAACTTTAAATGTATCATTACAATGTTATTACTCCAATGAGAATATTGCGCAGTTGAACAATAAGCAATGAAACAATGAGCACCCGATAATATACTGGCATAGAACACGCACATAATACAAGCTTCAAGTAGGTTAGTTTTCTACTTAAGTTTAGTAGTTCTGCTTCTCATAATACAATAGTTAAGCGAGTGAATTATTCCTATAATACTGTGACACTTTTCTGTCGCAAGTTATAAAACTCCCCTATTACACTATATGATCAATTTAACGATTCTGCTAGTTATCCGAAAGTTAAGAGAATTAGGTCATTTCTATATAGTTACATATAAACAAATAAACTTGCGATAATTTCATAAAAAAATATTGCATTAAAAGTTGCTACTAAATTAATATCACTTATTAAAATTGCTCTACTCAAATTAAAATAGTTTATAAATAATTGTATTGCAAACTTTTTTTATAGGTTTCGTTATTATATTTATTATTTTATTGCTTTCCAATACTTTCATGTAATTTTTAACATGTATTTATGTTAAAAAATAGGTTAGTACAAATTAAGCAAAACTACAAATTATTTAATTTATTTTATTAATATATAATTTAAATTTCATAGATTTCACAATTGATGTAGAAATATGTTATGTTAAACTTCTAAGCATAATAATAATGAATTGTCAGTTTAATTATAATGAGTAATAAATTTATATTAATAATGAATTTAATGGTAAATTGCATTTTTAGAAGTCCACATTATCCAAAATAGACTGCTGGGCCTATATAAAATAAAATAGAAGCACTTGCTGCAAATGAATTAATTTATTTATTGGCGAATTATAAAAGAGAGTCTTCAGACTGTATATAACAGTAAGTATTTGTAGGCTATATGTATTTGTAAAATCATTCAAGTCACATGATCAATTGATAAAAATTTGAAGTATTATATATTTTCTAAAAAATTCTCACTAAAACTTGACCTATGAAATCAAAACTTAGGAATTATGTTTAGAATAGCTACTACTTGCTAAAGTAGCTATACTACTATGTTTTTTTTTTTTATAATTATTTATTGTTCCAAACAGACTCCGTGAAGTTGTCAGAAAACGAGGCTTTCAAACCCGATATTGACACTGTTTATTGACACTGTACATACGTACATATGTATACATATATCAAAACATTTTTATCATTTTCATTACATTCTCATGTTTATCATGGTATTTGTACATTAGTTTCCTAAAATAGATCGCTTGTAAACAATAAAAATTATAAAATAATAAAAATAACAGAAAAAAATAAAATTTTCTTACTGTCCGGATACTAATGGCCGGAGCTGTATCTAGACTATCTACTTTAGAATAGATGCTATTGAAAATATATTTTTTGTTGAAATCATCATGTACTATAGTAATCGACCTACTATTCATGTGTAATTAAAAATACAACATTGCTTTAACATTTATTTAAAAATTATTTAAATTTCAGCAAATAAAAATCGGTTCAAAGATGAAACAGTTATGACAATAGTTATGACACTTTTAATCAAGATACGATGAAACCACATATATATGTGGCTTTTTATATTATATTATATTTTATTATTTTATATCAACATTAGTTCAAAATATTAAACTAAATTACAGATTATTTTATTTGTTGACGTATCTTTTATTTTATTTATGGGAGTTTTTTTCTCCATTTTTAAATGTTTTAAATCTGAACTTTCAGTATATATAGGTATACATGTTTTTGTACTTTAAACATGTAATGTTTATAATTATTATCCAATTTTACCAAAAGTAAACGTTGTCATTTTTCACCTGATTTCATGTAATACAAAAATTCTAATCTTTTACTATGGCTAAATTTTTTTTTCAGAGGTAATATTAAATTAGTAAAGTTACTTTAATGTATTTTTACTTTTATTTTTGTTCAGCTAATTGGCAAATTTTCTCTACAAGTAGAAATACCCACTTCTGGATTATTGCTCTACATGGTGGGCTTAGGTACAGTGAAATTGGAAAATAATTATTCAGTCAATGTGTTGAATGGATTTTATGCAATTTTATCAAAAAACGAGAAAGCGCCATTTTTATTGGAGGTCGCAGATGTAAGTTTTATAAATTGCACAAATTTTCTTATAAAAGTTGATTTATTAAGTTAAACATTGCAAGTTTTATAATCTTATTTTAATTAGCTTTACATAAAAAAATTTGTTTGATTAAATCAAATACTTATTTTAAATGTTTTAGTTTAGTTACTAAAGTAAAACCTTTCCAACACCCTGCAAATAGGCGTAATATAGGTATTGTACAACAAGGGGCTTTTTTGTATTCACAACTTCTATAATCTTATTTGTATTTAGATATAATGTATTTAAATTGAAAACTAACATTTAATATAGATAAATTAAATAATGTAAATTTTGGGATTTTATTTAATATATATTTACTAATATTTAAAATTTTCTCCATGCACGTGATGTTAGTTATATTATATACATTTGTGGAACAATTAAATTATTTGAAATTAAAAAGTATTTTACCCAAACTGTTTTGTAAATTATATCAAATAATTTCAAAAAGAATTATTCAATAGTTTTAATACATTTATACGTTTATAAAGTTACTTTTTAAACGTTTTAACTATAAACACTTTTATATACGTTTTACGTGTTTTTTATTATCATTTTTATGAAATATTTTAATTTACGTATTTGTCTTCAGGCAAATCAATTGAATCGGTCAACTCCAATGGCAAAGATGAACGTAATGATGCATCGGTAGTTCATCGATCTGCCATAGGTCTGCATCGATCTGCCCCAAATCAAATTCATATACATGTCATTTCAGATGAACCTTACATTTTCGGGGAGAAATACATAGTTTATTATTTTTTTTCAAATATTATGAATTGACTATTTTTGACCAAATCTATATTTCTAAAAACATTTATTTTTCATTGAACATATTGCTATATATATGTAAAGTGTATTTTTGATATATTACCATTATTTTGCATATGTTTTATGGATTAATGCAGCGAAGTTTTCAGAAACCTTAATTTTTTGTTTGATTTAACTAATTGTTTCAGAAACGTCGTTTTTGGTATTCATTTAACGCTAAACTTATTTTTTAAACATTTTAAATTAATCTTTGTTTTAAAGCATTGATAAAAAATATTAAAAATATATTAAATATAGATTAAAAATATTTTCAATAATTTAACGAAGTGCAATGCTTATTTAACGCATTAATACAAAAATTATGTCAATGTATTAATTCAATCGTATTTTATTTAACGCGTAAAAACATTGAATTTCTGCGTTAAATTTCCTTTTTAAAATAATCATTAAAAAATTGGTTGCCGATAACGGTACTCACGTTTAGTTTTCCTTTTGTGTATATTCTTATTTATTATAACATATTGTTGTTTATTAATTTTAAAAAACGATTGTCATTTGATTTATTTTCTAATCGATTACATTACATAAATAAGTTTAAATTTTTTTCCTTTCATTATTATTTCATGCATTTTAACATTATTTTGATGGCAATTTAATCGACTGTTTGCAACTGTGTTGGTTGATGATTAACAACTTCTACTGCATTTCCAATTTTAGTTGTGCAGGCGGCCTTGTATGCAAAACCAAAAATGGCTGTGAATATGAAATTCCTCCTCCGTGGTACCTCTTTATCAATGGAGTGTGCGGGGATCGAACTACAGATGAGCCAACGCCTGAAAAATGTTTCGACCAAGACTTTGTATTTAATAATAACAGTGATAATTAATAACGAACTATTGACAATTAAATAGTCACAAGGCATTCGTGACTTTATTTCATGAAGTTGTAAATTGTTTTTAGAAATTATTTCTAAATTGGTAGAAAGTTTAACATTGGCCATTTATTTATTTATGTTATTTATTTTGTATTTAATAACAGTATTGAATTAAATTTAAAACGAATTTCTGAAGTATCCATTTATTTTATATTATTGTTTATGTACAAAGCAGTACCTGGTTGGTTAATACGCCTTATTAATTGATTATTAAAAAAATACTATAAATATTGCTTAAAAGCAAAAAATAACACATTTTGAAAAGCTAGATAAATATTAATTAATTACTTGATATGGTGAAAAAAGTACAGTTTATATTTTATTCTTATTCAAAATTCTTCAGAATTATATTTGTTAATTATTATCGTTAGTTTATAATTGTTATTTTTAGAAATACTTTAAAACAAACCCGATATACTAATTTAAATATTAACAAATTTAAATATTAACAAATTTCTGAAAAATTTATAAACAAACTTATAGTCAAAAATTTATTTTCAACCAAATTAACAATTAATTAAAAAAAATTGTTTTATACAATAAATGTAAAAATATTCATTTATTGATTCGATCTCAATGAAAATAATCTACTGTTAAAATGTTACGATTATGGGTGCCACAGGGGGGGAGAGTCGTTGGGTGCAAACGACCCCCCTTTGAAACTGAAGTGCCTTTCTATAGTTAAAGTTGTGCCCTTTTAGTCAAATTTATAAAGTAGTTACTAAAAGTGCTTCGCTAATTTAATATCTTATTACCCATTTTATTGTTGAATATTAAAAGAGTTCTTATATATTTAACTCAATCATCCTTATTTCAGGGGCCAATCTATCGAGAGGATTATGGCACGTGCCCCGTTTGATTCATAAGTGCCCTCTATAGTTTGTAAAAATACTTTTTTGAATATTAAATTTCATCTTTAGGAAGGCACAAAAGAACTATTCCTAAAACGATTTAATTACTCATATATAATATATTTATGAATATAATGTATCCCCTTTTTTAAAAAATCAGTTCACTTTTAACTTGTGTGCCCCCGTCATAAAAATCCTGCATCGTGTCTGTTATTTATAGTTGGCTTCATAAATTGGCTCCGTTCTTCAATAAGAGCTGCACGACTCTCATCACTATAACACTTATGAACATATATTGTACATTGCAATTGCACAATTCACTACCAAAGAGTAGTAAATATGTTTATGAAACTCCATCCACATCGAATTGATTTATCCAACCTCATATATCGTTATGTCGGAATATTTTAATCCTCAACATTTTTTTAAAATATACCTACTCAAGAGTATGTGCTTTTAATTGACCTCTTTCCTCTATAAAATGCATGCTTGCATAAATTTCGGTTGAAAATTTTTAGTTTTAAGAATCAACCATTTGTAAATTTGTACATTTCTTAAAATATGTAAGCTTGTGGAAATAAAGGCCTCGATATTTTCGTATTTTAATTTTGTATACCGTACTTTAAATATTGATTATAAAGCTATAAAATAATACCTTCAAAATAACACATTCACGTAGGCTGCGCTTTCAAAAAAATTCCCTATTAGTGCCCCTAAAGTTTAAAAACGACCCTCCTTGATTTTTCTAGGGGCACCCTCGTGTTTAAATTGCTGTATTGGGTAAAATACTAAATTTAAAAAGTTTATATTTTTTATAATATACAATATATGCTCTATATTTGAAAATATATTTTCATATACATATATAAATTCTACGATATATTTTATTTAAATTGGAAAATTTGTCTATTTCAATGAAATTTATATAATTTATGACTACTTTGATAATATTTTGATACAAATACGCATATTTTAATTTCATTATTATAAAAATAATGATTTTATGCTGTATTATGTCAACAAATATGTTAGCATTATTGCAATTATTTAAATATAAAAACGAAACGCAACCGAAAATATTTAAAATCAGCCTTTGATAGTAATTAATAACAAGATTGCACGGACTGAAATTAAAATTGAAAACATTCTGTGATTAATCTGACGACTATTTTCAATCAATTGATCTGAACTAATTTTAAAGAACTCGCATAAGTAAGACTATTTTCAATAAATTGATTTGAACTAATTTCAAAGATTTCGCCTCAGTAAGACTATTTTCAATCAATTGATTTGAACTAATTTAAAAGAACTTGCACCTGACCAGTAAAACTACTTTCAATCAATTTATTTGAACTAATTTGAAAGAACTCACATCAGTAACACTATTTTCAATCAATTGATTTTAACTAATTTCAAAGAATTCGCATCAGCAAAACTACTTTCAATCAATTGATTTGGCTATTATAAGCATAAAAATAAAGGATAAGGTTTAACCGGTATGATGTTATTATCAGATATATATATGATAAAAATACAGCATAATCAAATTCTGTCCTATTAAATTAATATTAATTATTAATTCATTTTTATTTTCATATTTATTTCATTTTCTATACTTAATGTTTATCATTTTTATTGTTGTTTCTCTTGAATTGAGACATTTATAAACTTGATCTATAAATATCTCCCAAAAGTAAAAAATAACAATTATTTATACAACATTAGTAAAAGTAGGTAGTTCCAATTTGTGCCAAACCTGATATCTGTCCCGTCTACCAATCAAAATACTTCATTTGGTTAACTATGAATTGCATTACCAAAGTTCAAAATATAATTTGACCACTATATACTATAAACAATTAAATAAACTGTCCAGTACCCGTAACAGTCCACTGAATGCAAAATGGATGCTCGAGATTTTCTACCAAACTTGCATATTCCACAGCAGTCTAGTGTAAACAGTCAACCGAAGGTCAACTGTAACACAACTTTAGCTTCGTCATCGCAGTGCCGATGTCGGACACCTTTACGCGAACTTTCCAACCAGAATTATGCTCAAGTACAACAGACCGGATGCAACTCTTGGAATTCCCAAATGGAATCCTCTTGGCAGACATGTGTAAGTTGCTTACATTTAAAAAACTTATTTGTTTGCACTCAAATTTTGTAATAAATAAAATAATTACAAATTAACTTGTAATCCTGTAGAATTTGTCAAAATAGGAAACTTCATAGATTCAACCAATAATTACGTGATGTAATATTATGAAACTGCATTTCAAAATAAATATTAATAATATTAAAATATCATTATTTATTTAATTTAAAATTTATAAATAAAATATCTCTTATATGTTCAATAAATAATAGTTTTGAAAACGGAATTCCAACAAATTGTAAATATTTTATTTTATTAAATTATTATTGTTTTGAGATGAAATTAATAATAAGTAAATCTCATTAATCGAATCACGAATTAATATTTCACCTATGATTGTTTATTTTAAAATATTTATTAAAAAAAAAACCGACAGCAAAAACTAATTAATTGTTTTTTGAAATTACAAGAATAAAGCTGTATTATATAAATGGCTAATTTCTTGATTTAAAAAATATACAGTGTTTGCATGTGTATTCAATTATTCTATATTCATTTTTTATTATCACAATTTATAGAGCTTCCACATCTTTATGAGACAATCTCTATAGATGACAACTTTTTAATTTTAATGTGTGTGTTTTACGAAGAAATATTTTTGACAGTAAATGACATGCCCACGTAATGCCCACAT
Organism: Coelogynopora nodosa; assembly: GCA_034780555.1. NCBI lineage: Eukaryota > Metazoa > Platyhelminthes > Proseriata > Coelogynoporidae > Coelogynopora > Coelogynopora nodosa. The sequence goes on along the minus strand of JAUZND010012752.1, from coordinate 12,008 downwards.
TAGATGCCAAAAACCTACAACGTAAATGTCGAATAATCCAGACATCATGTTCATCAGGTAATTTGTCAAACTGCTGTAAACAAAATGCAACAATTAATTATTTTTTAATCTTTGACACCTCCAGCAACAAATCTACTACAATTTTGAAACTACATTCATGAAACCAGTAAGGCATCGTCTAAGACTTCACCTGATAATTTTTGGATAACTGCTCTTGAACAAAAAACGTAAATGTTCTAACCAACAATCTGCATGTTACCATCCAATGGCATGTTCACTGATTAATACAACTATTATATTGTAGATAGCCGACTCTCAAAAATGTTTGTGTAGATCATAAAGATGTCGATAAGAAGCATCTAATCTGAAGACTATTTCCTGAATGTCTGGACAGTATCACGTTGATGCATAAGAATGTCGTACATTTTTTAAATGTAATATACAAAATAAGTTAGCATTTTTTTGGAGATAAATATGTTGATATAAAAAATTTAAAACTTTTTCTGAAAAGAAGTGTTCTGATGCTAGCAGTCCTGAAGGTGTGATAAGTCTGTAAGATTAAAAAGGTTTATTTTATAAAAATGACATTGGAGAATAATGTTGGCTGCCTACACCAAACATTAATTATACGAATATATCAATTTATATTTGAATGCTACAATTGTTATTTTATAAACACTTTATTTTTTGTTATGATAAGAGCTTCAGGATGGTCATGATGAAGGTCATAGTTGACCGTCAAATGTAACATAAAAGTAAAGTAATGAAAAATATCCAAAAGATGCATAGTCAAAAAATTTGAACATTTGTGTAAAAGATTCAATCAATATTCTATGAAAGATTTATTTAAAATATTTAGATAATGAATAAATAAGTCAAATTACCCCCCCCCCCCCCTTCAACAGTTATTTAATTATTATTTATCACTCAACAAAATCTCGTAAAAATAATTATAATAAATTCGAAAGACAAATACGAATGCACTCAAAATATGTTTTTGAAATAGATTAAAAATTCGTTGCGAATCGCCGCATGTTGTTTGTTTCTTGAAATACTTTTATTATCGAAGCTCAATGCTCTGCTATATATTCATGAGATTTTATACGAAAAGTAATATCTTGGTTTTATAGATTGAAACGAAAAAATTACTCAATGTTAAGCATGTTATTAATAGTATACCATAATAATATATCGAGTTTGGTTTTGTTCTAATTGAAGAAATATATTGAGGTTATCGCGTGTTTATAAATCTAAAATTTACTATCAAGGGAGATAGGAGGATGCTGTGGTTTAATAACCCCAAATTAAGAATTTGACAATTTCGTAAAGAAAAAAGTGTTATTGTCGGGATTATTTGAATCATGGTAGATTAATGGAAATGTGCACCTTCCTTTGACTTACACCTGAATCCAAAAAAAAACTTGTGTTATTTCTATATTTAATTTTTAATATATATACTGTAAATAATATTTATATACTTATATAAATTATATATATATAATTATATAAATTATATATAATATATATAATATATATATTTTTTTTTATAATATATATTTTATAATATATATAATGTTAATGTTTTAATAAATATTTTTGTCTTTGTGTGTTCTATTTAGATTCATGTAATTGTTTATACTCAACTGTGCAAAATACATTGAATTAGTCATATACTTAATCATTATATTGCGTAAATTTATCGTATGCATGAGTATATACTTTTACTATTAACAATTTAAATATAATAGTTTATAATATGTAATCATATTATATAGATAAATATACTTTTTGTTTACATAGGGAATTTGAAATAACAAATATTTCAAGCTAATAGTTGTGTAAAAAGACAACTTTATAATTATACATATACAATATTTTATATAAAAAACGCATCGTTCTAGTTGTTTTTTGCAATTTATATAATTAATATAATATGCTAAATTAATCATAGTTTCTTTTGTCCATTATTTTTATTCATTTTCTTTTTCTAAATTAAAATATTTCTCATTGCCTTGTTCCTTAAAAATGTTTTTATACATATAATTTAATAACATAAATTGTATACTTCTTAACGTGTCATATATATTCCAGTAAAATTTTAATCTTAATATACAGATATATAAATCCACCTTCCCCAAACACAAACATCTTTTATTACACCAAGCAAAGTGCTCTTTGCCCAACAACATGTAAAATTGCACCCGTTTCTTGTACTCACAACATCAATCAAAATAATACAATTGCAGTACTAGTACCATTCATGTCCACACTCCATTTTCTCACGAGACTATATAGACGCTCGTATATATTGTACATGTATGTATAACTACATCACCCGCTATGATCTGTCATTCGATAATACCTGACGAACGCTCAGACTCAAAGACTCAAAGACTCACACTCAGACTGAAAGACTTTCTCTCAGGCCAATGTTTATCGCGTATTTTCATCGGTTCAATTAGTTACTTGTATATTGACAACCTAATTAGATCACACTAAATACATGCATCACAACTTGAGTGACGTTATGTAGATTAATCAAGATTTGCATTAATAGATTAATTATGTTGTCGTTTACTTTAAATAAATAATGCATATCTGCCCCTTTTAATGGATATTTCGTGTACTTTGAGTAATTATTGTTGTCAAAGTGTATAATGAATATCCATTAGAGAATTGCAAATCTTATATATAAATAATAAATAAGCAATCGTTTATTAAATGAAGAAAAATAATGTATTTCGTAGCGCTTTCGGCTAATGCCTTTTTCAAATAATACTACAAAAAAATATATATATAACATATTATTAATTAATATTTATAAAGTTATACAAAAGTCTAATATAAAACAGTTTGCATAATTAAAGCAGAGATGTAATTAATAATTAATTTTAAAATAAATAAATTACTCTTCACTTTAGTAAATGGATAGTTCTGCTACATTGTATTTATCATATTCATTGATTTAGCTTTATGTTTAGGCCTATTCAATTAATTAATTATTGATTTATTGTTTTGATTAATGATTTTGATTTATTTTTTTATTACATTTTATTATTAAGGATTTTCCGTGCTGAGGTCTTATGACAACCTTCCCTATTATGAATGTGTAATCTTTTTATTTACTACATAGTTGTGAAAGGCGGAAAAAACGGACCGTTTGCGAGATTATTGATTACGATATCCATATTTTAAAATCTATATTTATATAGCTAATATGAAAATTAATTTAAATGTTAAAGTTATAATGTATTCATTCGCCAAAACATAATTATCATGGTCACAGTAATAATTATATGTCAAAACGGACTTACTGAAATAGGGTCCCTTTACTCATACGAAATAGCACTCAACAATAAATTTAAGAACAATGTATTTCGTAGCTGACAATTTCATAAAGGAATTTTTTTTCCTTTTTAGTCAAACTTGCACGAACTTCATAGACCTCACTCATTATAACATGAAATACATTGGACCAATAGCTTTCTCTCTTGAGTTATTCGTCAAATATATCTCTACAATGAATACAATATTTACATCCTTTAATAAAGCAAAACGCCACTGTATATATATATATATTTAAACTTATTAAAAATATGTTTTTAAAACATCCCATTTCATTGTCCCAAAAATTATAATATTTCTAAAAATTCGACAACTGTGAGTTAACCTAATTGTTTTGGACGATTATTTATATATAATTTATTAACTTGTACTTTGAAAAAAAAATTAATAATATGTAAATCACAGGTAAATTCTTACAAAATAATAGCAATAAATTATATTATTATATTTAGTCCATATAGTCAAGATTGTGAGGTTAAAAATCAGAGTAACGTATAAAATGTATATATTTAAATTTAGTAAAACATTGATACAATTTCAGAATCCTCAAAAAAAGGTTCCATGTAGAGAAACAAATTATCCCAGTCCATCGCCGGAACAGCAAAGACAGAAGCGTTGGATAGCAACCATGAGAGAGAAACAACGCCTACACAAGATCAACTGCGCTTTTGATCGGCTCGCGAAATCTCTTCCACCACTCGCGGTTGACAGAAGCGTTTCCCAATTAGTTAAAGTATGGTTCATTTATACGGAAATATTGTAATAATCAATTTATGATTAGAAAAACAAATCATATTACTTAAATCATGTATAAATAGTGACATTATTATATTTAAATTATTTTGTGATTTGAACATTGCAATTCAAATATTATAACAAATATTATGTTAAACGTATGTAGTTACCTGACGAATATTGATTTTTAGTTCTATTTGTTGTTTTTCAGAATCCCTCCAAAATAAGTTTACTTCGGCGAACTATTTGTTATATCAAAAAACTGGAAGACTTGCTCAAAGAAAATCCGAAATATTATCATATTAAAAATTGATGCTAACTCGATTATCCGTCACATTGTTTATTTCTATATATGTATTCATAATAGTGTTGTAGTTTTATGTATAGCATCCACTTATAGGCGACCAATCCTGCAGGATTGAATCTTCAACAAAAAAGGGGTAAAATGGGATGAAACTGCGGGAATTGTCGCCTATATACATAGTTAGTAAGTTAATACTGCTGTATAGTAGATTCAAAGCTTATATTAATTATTGTTCATACTTATTTACAGTTGATGTTTTTTTTTTATTAAATGTAAACTCGAACAATGTAACTGTTGTTTTAATTTTGTTTATTGTAAATTTACTTAAACTATTATGTATAATTCCTATTACAGTACATTATTGTAAAGTTTACTACGCTTTTTATATGAAATGTAAATTTTATGTACAAGAACTTTTTTTCATGTTTTTACTTATTATGTTTTGTAAAAATAAGTACAAAAAATATGGTTTAACAAACATTTGTGAAAGTTATAAGGTTATTTATACAGTTGAACAAAACAAAAGTTTTCAAATTTGGTAGTCAATTTAAAATTATATAGTTACGACGAAGCTGTAAAATGGATGCTATTTCAGTGTTTTAATTATATTGATATTTTCCAAAGATTACGTGATACAATTTTTAATGCAAATGATATATAACAGTTATCGTTTCTATTACGTTCTAATTATTGTAGCGCCGCTAGTATTTATGTAGCGCTACAGTTAACTATGCACCCAATCATAGTTTTTTATTACTGTAATAGATAATTTACATATGTTTTAACATTCATTAATGCAAAAAAGCGATTATTATGGGCCAATTTCTTTCATATAGAGTATGCTCTTACGTACATGTCGAATAGTATATATTTTCTATTAAACCTAAAAATAGTTTTTTTAGGTTAAAATGTAAGGGCGTGGCTCGTAATATAGAAAGTGTGCTCCTTCCCCAAAATTCGGCATAAGTAACATATATGATGACAAATGTACAAGATTTTCGTTTGTTGCAGAAGGGTCATTTCCGCGAAATATGTCCAATTGGCTATAAAACAGAGGAAAAAAAATTTCTTATAACTACATCTATTTTCCTTTTTTCCTTTATTATAAAGCTAAGATATTCAGCTTTCTTGCCCTAAAAAGGTAAGGTATATTCCGCTTAACACTTAATATATTATTATTTTATTACTAACAGAAATGTGTCCGTGTTATGACCGCTATTATTGAATGTCTATTCTTTTAACTTTATGTATGCGGCTGTTTGCAAGTATTTCGTATATATTTTCTCATTTTATATTATTACAATATTAATAAAGAATTATATAATGCAAACTGGAACACTTTCATAAATATATAACATCGTTGAAATTAGATTTTACTTAAAGTGAGCATTTTTAAAAATGTTGATAGAAATTAATGACGCTTTGCAGTTAATACCGTGACACGAAATATTTGAATAATGTCAGATAATGCTTTACAAATTAAACATTGCGAGTATATTTAGTGAAATGTTGTATTATATGAACTCTATAAGTTAATGTGCATAAGTCTTTACGGTAAAATTAGAACTTATCTTGTTATAGTGATCGTAACAAACAAATAGTCTGATATATTATTTCTTAATAATGTTTTAGATATATTAAAAACTATTTAAGTGTTAATAATATTAATAATATTAATATATAGCAATATTAAATATTGTTACAGTGCCTCAGTTTTGATTTTTAAATAAATATATAGAAAATACGTTTCATTCAACACAAAATATATTAGTAGGTAGGTAATTATTTCAAAATGTAACCCTATAGTCACAAACTACTGTACTAGTATATACCATAATTATAAAATACAAACAGTAAAATAAACACAAACGTTATTTGCACAATATGTATAGAGTATGTATATGTGCTTGTATAATAAACCTAAAATAGAGGTCGTAACCAAATAGTGGTCGTAACACTATAATCATGAGCAAAACAGTCTTTAACAAGTTAACATTTCCACACGATACTATTGACATCTGCCACTGATAAATGAGCCCCAAGTCGAACCCGCGAACCAGTTATGACCGGTACAGCTACTTTTACAAGAATGTTATCGCGGTGGATCGACAAGCGGTCCTCACGACTGGGCCATGCAAAGGAGTATGTTTTTTCCCCTGAACGCACCATGCATAGTATTTCAAATTCTTCAATTGCTAGTGACGTGTCAATTATTTTACCAACAAACCAATCGCTGTGGTATCGAAGTTCCACAAAATCACCAACTTTAAATGTTGCGTAACCGGCATCGGCATCAGTTGCATCATTGCTTTCTGCTGTAGTACGAACATCAAGCGAAACATCAACCGGAAATTCAATTGGTAGTGTTGTTCTTCAGCCGGGACAGGTCGTTGTAAACCCTATCCTTCACAACAACAAGTGTCAAAACAAGAAGTCTCTCTTGTGAAGATGGCGCCCTGCTTACAACGGACTGCGTGCACAGTCATACACCCTTTCACTTTCTCGATTTTCCAGTTTTCCATTTCCACACGAGCTATGGCGATTGATTCCATTGATACCCAGAATAGCTCCATAGCCGAAGTAATGGATGTACCCCACTTGATGAATGAATATGAGTCTGATTTCATGGCCCATCTTAGAGGCTTCATCCGCCAAACGTTTTAAGGCCCCTCCAGCGCCATCACAAGGGCCTTTTCCATGGCCGGCTTTAAAATATGTCCAGCTGCATTGAAACCCAAAAATATCTGCATGGAGTTTCATAATACAGAAGATACGGTTGTTTCTGTATTGAGATGTGGGGCTGTCTGTAATGTAGTAGAGGATTTCAAGTTCGGGACGATTTTCTGTATTTTTGGAATAACATCCTTCAGGAACGCGAAAACAGCAAACGAATTATGCGAACGCTCGTTCTACACGGCAACGAAGCTCTTGTGCTTCAAACAACAGTTCTCTTTGTAATGGAGTACAAGAGGGTGAAGAGTCACTTGTTGTCTATTAAAATAGACGCTTTGAATTTATTTTGTGTGGCTGCAGTTATAATTCTCCGCGAAGTCCATTTGAAGCGTAGCCTCTCGGGGTCCCATGTTTTCTTTCAGGAGGTGGACTTGCTCATATTGTTTCGATGCCTGGAAAGCATGGCCGCGAAGTGTAGTAACTTCGGATTTAAACGACGCTAAAAAGTCTTCTTTTGGATTGTCGCCACACTTGACGAATTTAATCATTTTCTGTACTTTTCCATCATTTCTCGTCACGTACATTCTTCGCCATTTATCAGAAGAAACGGTATTTGCGGTTATTCCAGAAAGCTTCTCCTTGATATCTTCATCGTTGTTCACTTTGATAAAAGTTTCCGGTTGGTTACTGAATCCTGTTTTTCCTTTGATTGTATGCAATTTCAGTTGCAGATTCTGGTGACGCGTACAAAGGCAGGTCGAACGTGAGTTGTATTTGGCAGTTCGCATTAAAACTGAGCACGATTTACAAAAAAGAGTCAGACTACACTGCTGTGGATTTTAGGAAATATATTTATTGTGTGAATTTGATAAATAATCGCGAAGAACATAAATCTGAGATTTCTTTTTATCCTTTCCGATTTTCAAGGCATCTTTTTTTCCAAGAAGACAAATACTGTTGTCACCCCGTTTCATGAAAGTTACAATTTTATTTTTGATTTTGTTAGACTGACTTTTTCGTTGATTTTCTTTGCTCGGCTTTGTCGACCTTCTTCATAATATGTTGGGCTAGCATTTCGCCGACAACATCAGTGCGGTCATCTATTTCACTAGTCGCTGAAGTTAGTGCATTTGAAGCCGAAGTCGAGGGAGTAATTGAAGGCAAAAATTATATAGAATAATCTTAGAATTCTATCAAATGTATATATTGCAAGTATTATAATGTAATCATATTATGATGTTACGACTTCTATATTACAAGTTACGACCTAGGTCGTTTATTATTTTAGATAGAGCTTTATCTAAAATAACAAACATTATGTGTGAATAAATTAATAAACTCTAATTAAAGCAGAAAGAGGGCAATAAAGGTAATACAATCGCTATTAAATTTGTTCTTTATCATAAATACATACTTATTTTATTATTTAATTATACATTTTAATCAATAAAATAGAGTTGGCAAGGCAAAAATGAAAAGAAAAAGTATGTAATTTAAATAACCTTTAGGTCAGATTTGTTTATATTATCTATACGCTTAGCATCACTGTTATAATTACTTTTTCTAATAACAATTAAACTTTAATGAACCAAAAGTTTTAGTGGTCGTAACATTTTTTTAAAATAATGCCATTAATTTAATCATTGAAAATAATATAATTTTAATCATCACTAATGTTTAGCATAAACGAATGAAATTGTTTTACATTATAAATGTATCAACATATTAAGCGGAAACTGCATGGAGTGAGAATATATATTTTAATGAGCATAGTGGTCGTAACGAAAAAATGGCCATTAAATTAGCATTTTGTTTGATAGCGTTTTATTTAGACACAAGGAATATACTGAACATAAATTTAGTCGATATATACGAGTTCCTTATATTAAATTGTGTATTTAAAGATATATAGACACTTATTTATGGCTACGATTTTTATCATATTTAAATATAGTGGTCGTAACTAAAATTAGGTATCAAAAGTTAAAAAAATTGTACTCTATATATTTTTTCTCTTCTTATGATAAGTGTTTACTACTAACTTTTTATAATAGGGTAAAATTATATTTAGGCCAACATTTAGTATCATTGCGCTATTTGTATTATTAATATAGCTATTTTCTAAATAATATTTTCGTGTAGGAAAGCCTTTTTTCGGAAAATTTTCTCTTTAAATGAAAATATATTCATCATAATCTGTTGGATACAAAAGTATATACCTATGGAAAGCTTAGGTTGAAATCTAATTAAATTTAATATACATGTTATATTTAATTAAAGTGGTAAATACGTACAGCCTGTGGAAACTAAAAATACCGATTGTTCATATTTAGCGGGAATGACCCAGGAAGTCAAAAACTGATCTACACTATTATATCAATTCTACATATTTTAAAGCATTTTTCAATAAAATTTCATAAAGGTTATTGGTTAGTTTATCATTTGAAATAACGCTCCATAAATTGATTGTATTTATATATATTAGTAGTTTGTTAATATCCAATTTATTTGCCTTAACAAAAACTCAATTTCGTTAATGAATTACTGACAGATTTAATGATTTACTTTAGAAAAAATAGGTTAAATTAAGAAATGCTTACATTATTCTATGAAAAGAAACATTATTCTTTTAAATTACTATGCTCCTCCGACTACTTGCACTTCAATCTAAAACCACTTGAATTAACCATACAATTAACAATATCCTCTATCTACGTTCAATTACGTCTATCACCTATATATACACTGTAAAATTCAATTTCAAAATTGATTCTCATTAAACCGAAACAGATACATACTCAATTTTTGCTTCATTACATTTTCGGAACAATATTAATTTAGGGTGGTGTCTCCTGTGATCCCTAATCGTATGAACCCTAAAAAGATTCCCACTAGAAAAATAATTGTAAATAAACAAAACCAAAATAATAAGCATTATCATTAGGAATTATTAGCAGTGTATATATTTCCATATGTACAAAACGGACAGACATCAAAAAAACACATTAATGAGTTATTTCTTTTTTTTCGAGTCCAAAGTAGCCTTGAATGTGAACAGTGGATTGTGCGCCTTTCTCTGAAATAATTATAAAAAGTTCATTAGAAACAAGCGGTGTAATTGAAAATAATTTATTAAAATATTAATATTCTGTCAAGATTGACTTGTCTTCGTTATTATTTTTCTTGTGTCATTAATTATTGAAAATAAATGTAGATTTTCAGCTAAAAAAGATATTTATCTGCATTTATTTTGGATATTTTTGTTTCTCCAAGATTCAGTAAATTCATTGTTTTAAGTCAATAATTATTACATTAGTTTATGGTCAAATAGTTTCTAAATTAAATATCAGAAAATTTTATGTTCAAATTCCTAATTAAATCTTTATAGACAACTTAACACTTCATTTTTCAAAGAAATTAAGTTTTTGATTTACCCGGATTTTTTTACTCAGTGGCTAAAATACTTTTATCTGACTAACAAATATTACCAAATATAATTAGGAATATTTAAAAATAACAGAACACATTTTATAGATGCCTTCTTCCCGTTTTTTTATTTTGTTTTTTACTTGCCGATGATATTAGGAGCTAAAACTTGCAACATTAACAAAACAAAATTTATAATTTACAAAAAATACAAAACTGGAGTTTATGACGTAATCAGGTTATAAAAATTATATCAATTGATTATTTTTTTTGAAAATAAAGATAGCTCGACAAGTGTTTAGAAGGTATCTGTGTACCAAATTTCAGCATAATCGGATGATAGGAAGTTTGTTTTTACCCCCAACCTCCACGGAGCAAACCCTACAAAATATGTCCACGGACGAAAGGATAATAGATATCAAACATTATGCGCGAGACAAAAAACAATTTGGATAATTTAGCACAAAAAACCGAGTTGTATTTAAAAAAGTAATTAATACCCTACTTTTAAATATTTAGAGCAGAAATAATATTTCCAGAAACTGAAAAAGCATGACATAGAATCACTTATTTTCAAACGAAAATATTTTAACAAAATTTTAATAAAGTTGCCTTTGTCTGCGGTAATCAATTAATAATCAAAATAATTAAAATACTATTAAAAACTGGATACGTGATATTTATTTTTCACACAGGATAAATATGTCGCCTTTCCAGAGTTTAGATGCCAACAGAGTGTTGATTATAATTAATATCAATAATCTAACTCCTTAAACTTTATAATTGGCTATTAGTATTAACGAAATCCAATATTTTTTTAAATAAAACAATTTAAAATAAAAATTTACTAAAGTTCACAATGGAAATCAAGACGCTCTTTAAAAAATGTTAGAAATGTATATAAAACAGGAAATACCGAAAAAATATTTACACACTCAAACATGGTAGAAGAAATTCGAAGCTATACATGACGAAAATAAATATAAATGAAGATGTTCTAGAATACAAATATAATTTTGATAACAATGAGTTTTCAATTCAAGGATATCGGTGAGCACGAGAGCCCAGTTGCATCAGTAGAACACACTACACAGACCCGCAGCACAAATCGACCAGTCACCATCCATCGCCACATAGAAACTCCAAATCATCCACAATACCTCCCTAAGGATCGTAACAGATGCACTCTCGCCACTAACATTGACCTCCTTCACCACGAAACCAACATATTCCCCATCTCCACACACAACACTCTCCTCTTCACTTAATCTATAATCCAACTCTTCACTCCATCATCCCAAACCACCACCACCACCACAATCTTCAAATCCCCAACCCAAAGCGCAAACTCATACACAACATCTACACAAAAACTTACAAGACATCCACCCGCGATAACCCCCAAACACCAAACCATCAACAAACCCCGGCGCACTGAGACGATGATAGCGCAGCTCCGGAGTGGACATTACCGAGCCCGCATGGACGCGGGGGTGTTTCCTACATGTCTTCATTGCGAGGAGGA
>JAUZND010012741.1:13605-26505 GCA_034780555.1 Coelogynopora nodosa | reverse complement strand
ATAAAATCAATGATATAAAATCAATGATATAAAATCAATGATATAAAATCAATGATATAAAATCAATGATATAAAATCAATGATATAAAATAAACATCGTTTTAAATATTATATTCAAAAATCAATAATTTAAAAAATAATTAAGTATTTTCACTTATTATTTTACTGTGTTTATGCTGTATATTACTGCTATAAATAACCAACAGAAGAGAAAAAACATAGGATATTTTGAATAATTGTTACGAAAATAAGGTTTCACAATAATATAGGGCTCAACTCGATGTAATGTGTAATATATGGATATGGATATTTATGTTTATACTTATATTTATGTTATTTTGATATATTAACGTATGCCTTGATAAAGAAAACGAGTTATCGAAAACGCGTTCGGTTAAAACATATTTTTCTATGTTTATTTTGGATATTTATATTTCTTCAAGATTCAGTAAATGAATTGTTTTAAGTTAAATGTATTTAACCTAATTAAAAAAACATAACCCCCTTTGTGTGTAAGCGTATTTAGGTATTGTAGTTTCTCTTTATAATATACCATTTTATACTTCTTTAATTTATAAGTAACTCGTGGATAAAATTTGCTGCAGCAAAATGTTAATATAAATTAAGGAAACCATTGTCTAATGATAAAAATACGTTTTTAAAGATATATAATTATTTAACTCACTTATGTTAAAATCTCACTTCTTTTTATGATCTATACAATGATATTTTACGCTTTAGCAATTATTTTTTTAAAAATATTTTAAAACGAATTAATTGTATGCAAAATGAGTCATACAACCTTTTTAGTGGCATAGCATATGCATAACATGATACAAAGAATCGCATCCTTATTTTTTGTGGAATAAGTCTAGATATCTATAGATGCTTATTATTTGGCAGTAGTATACTACATAAGTATAGTAAAATAATAAATTTAATTATTAAAAGTTAATTTCTGTAAAGTTGTATTTAGTTTATAGTTAGTTTTATAGACTTTTACATTATTACTAAACGAATAAAACAAAAATTCCGAGTGAAACCGTTTTTTTCTTCAATATCACAGTAGATCAGTATCAGAAACAAGAAACAAGAGGTGAAACAGCTGTTGTTTTACAATAAAGCCCCTGCGGATTCACCCATCATTTGACGGGAGATATACTTATCCCATGGAAGGATGCCAGTTGCCCGTTTTCAAGTATACGAACACGAACGGAAACTCTCGACAAACACCCCTGCTAGCCAGGAACGGGAGAGTACGAATTTGTACCGAGACTTGAAGTCTGTAAACCATCGTCTTAACCACTCGGCCATATTCCTTTTCCACACTAATCATAGACATAGACTAGTTGGTATGCGCTATGGCACATTTATATGGATATAGCTACAGAGTATTCAGTGTATTTATTGTAATATCTACGCAATCTTTAAGAAAACACGCAAAATCGTTTTTAATTGTATAAGTTAATTCAGGAAATTATGGTCACATGGAAATCACATGCCGCAACATGTATAATTTCAACCATTTCAGTATCTATGTACTTCCACAATGTAAATTTAGTTACGTCAGGTTTAAAAAGAAGTGATTAATTTCCTGACATTTAATTATCTAATTAAAAAATAATTGAGATAGCATAACAACTTGACCAGCTGATTGAGAAAACCAATTAGCACTTTTATAATTCAGAATGCAAAATTATATAGGAACAGCTTAGTACACCTTGATCACTTAAAAGACACAGACCAATGTAATTTAAGAGAAATAATAGATTATCCGGACAAAAACAAGTAACAGCATTTTATAAAAAAATATAACTGTGGTGGTTAAAGACGAAAGAGTTATAGGCATGATTAAATGCCCTATTCAAAATTGATCTCGGTAATAAATATAAACTATATATTTATTTTTAATGAAAAGTATAATTGATTTTTTTAATTTTCATTTTCAAGAATCATTTTGAGGCATATCATATTATTTGTTATTTACAATTGAAGTCAATGGTTATATCAGCAATGTACCCCCACAATGATCAAAGTCAATGGTTATATCAGCAATGTACCCCCACAATGATCCAAGTGGTTGCGCGTCCTTCCCAGGTGGAATGATACAAAAATGGAAATATAAGTGGAGATGCATTTCAATGAAGTAACCTTGCCGTTGTTTATATTTGGTGTACCTTTTAAAACAAAAAATGGGTTAAATATGTTATTTTCAAGGAAACACAACGGTTGTGCTGTTATTAAATATGTATTATTATTAACAATAAGTAAACATTAATATTGTCTTATTGAGTAAAGAAATCCAATTTTCAATTCACTGAATTACGCTACACAACTCTTACATTTCTCACATACAGATCGGGTGGTCTAATATATATACCTACAGGCTGTATAGTGCACTCGTTACTCTGTAACTGATAAGTTCTATAAAAAGATCCAAACCTGTCTTACATTGATCCTTGATCCTTGAATTTTGCATGCTTTAATTGTATATAAGCAATAATACATTTATCATGATTTAAAAAAAAAAGTCTATAACGTGGACACAAAATAATCACGAGATAAATAACTACATAGTACTACCTGTCTACTTAAACATACTACTTATAATTGTAAGGCGGTTCGTTAGTGATCATTCTTCTAAAACAGATAGTTGATCTCAACTGAAATAGTTCAATGCGAAGTATAGTAAACATTATAGAATAAGTCAGTTTTTTCCGTATTAGAAAAGTAATTGTCTATAAATACAAATGATATATCTGCATATATACTAGATATAAACTATCATCTATGAATTCATATTATGTGTTTTACTCAAAAAACAATTTGAACTTACATAGAAAGCTGAACCCGCTTAATATCCCCCCGGTTAATATAACTTTTCGGTTATTATCTCAAAATTCAGTGAAACCAAATCATTTCCTATCTTTAAAATAGTGAAAGACCAGCTCAGGATGTTACACCCGCTTATTGTCATGTAATTTAGTAAAATTTACAAAAAATTTAGAAGTAATTTATAATTTTACAAAAACTAGTTACTGTATTGTTTCGTCATTTGTGCTCTTATGTAGCACGCTATATAGCCTTTACATTAACAATTAGTAATTTTATCATATTCTAGCATTGTTTGTATGTGTTTTTTTATTAACCTGCTTATTTAGCGTGATGTTGATCGTATAACAAAAAAATTAACTTAACCTTACATATCGATAATATTAAACTGCATAAAATTAGTTAAAGATATAGTAGAATAAAGCAGTTAAACTTAATAGTATAAAGATAACAAACACAATTCAAAATTCATTTTAATTATACTTAAATAAAACGAGAAGACTTATCTGTTACCCTGTATATTACATATTTTCCTTATGCAAGATATATAATTTTGTATTGGGTTAGTTCAATTTTTTTTATTATGATAATTATTTGAGTATATTTTTAAAATTAAAGAACAATCGTTAATAATATACGCGCTTGTTAAATAGTTATCTCTAAATACAGTCTAAATGCAGTCTTATTCTTTTTCACTATATTAGTTAAAAAAAACTGGTCTTTCTCGAAAATCAATTAATTTTTTTACGATTACAAAATATAATAAAAAAATAAATCGATTATATGCGCCATAATGCCAATATGTTCTATATAATAACTAATTTAGCTAAAATATTCAGAAAATGGAATTTTATTGAATAGGGGTAAAATACAACATATAAGCAATGTTGTCGAGGATTTAGAAACATGTTCTGATGGGAGGAGTAACTATACTATCTTCTCCGATTTTAACCAGTTATTATCAAGAAATTAGACATTTACTCAGATCTTAATAAACATCGAAGGAGGATCTCGGTATATGCTAAAGGCAAAACTTGGCAAGAGTAAGAAATTTGTAAGAAATCAAAGTTTCGGTGGATCAGGTCAAATGTCAAAGGTCAAAGATCAAAGATCAGAGGTCAAAGTATAAAATACAAACATATATCATCCGTATAACCTATATTCACAAGATATGATCCAAATACTCATTGTCAATGAAAACACTTGCAATATTTTTCAATTGTTATATATTTCTTATTAAATATACGCATGGTATCGGTGTACATCTCATATATGCAAATATATTTATATATTTAGTTTAAGGTAAATAATGCTTAAAAAATTGTTATGAAAATCTCAATATATATATATATATATACGTATATAAACTGTGTTGCTATGCACACACAAGAAAATATCAACCATCTTGTTTAATATATCAGAAAATACCAGCCTTTTGTTTTATTGTTCATCAAACATATACGAGATTTCGTTATATTGTATATAATACTGGCAGAAAATTGGATATAAATCTTATATATATAGGCTGTATTTAATTACCAGAAATAATTAAAACAATCTCATTAATTAAATAATATTATTATATAAATATAGTTCACGATGTATTTGCAACCTGATTCAAATATGCACCCCAAAAAATCAATAAAACGTGTCTGTTTGACTTTTTTGTAGAAAACATGCCCAGACAGTTAAAAAAAATTTCCGCAGCTCTGAAAAAATGTACCTTACAATCTCTGCCGTCTGAAAAAACTAGTTTTATGCACGCTTAATGAAATTATTTTATTTTCTCAAAATTTTTACAAACATTTATAAATATATTATTTATTAGTGTTTTTTTAAAATAAATGTATTGTAGTTAAATTTGAAAGTAAATCAAGATTGAATACAGAATATAAGTTTAACGTTTTAGCTGTTAATGGCGGATTGCGTACAATATATATTTATATATGTTCCATCCAACAATCTATAGAAAATGAGTAGATGTTAAAATCAGTATTAATGAATGTTTATGCCCAGTTCTATAAATCTAGGTCCACTTGTTTAATGTCAGTTTACCTTAAAAATTATCATAATATTTTAATTGCTTTAATGTTCATCTGTTACTTGCTTTTGCATAATATGTTTATTGACTGTTTGATGCTGTTATTTATTAAATCAGTTTTAAATAGGATATTACAAAATATATTTTAGTAATAATCGTTAATTAATTAATTAATTTATCATAGTTGAATTCCCAGTTTAGAATTTTTTTGTAAAACACCACCTTATTAGATAGAAAAGCTATTTAAACTAAAACATTAAAAAAATAATGGGGCCATTTGATTAAGAGTCGTCACATTTAACTATTTTATAATTTGGTAAACTAAGACATGAGTATGTCAGTTAGACAAATCTGTAACATTTTTTATATTTTTTATATAAACAAAGTAAGTGTTATTATTCACAAATAGTATTTTTTTGGTAATTTCAAATACCTTTCTATTGAGTTTTAAAATAATTGACAATGTGATTTTTGGCAGTTATTGAAGTAAAAAATAAGTCAAATAGTTTTATATGCAGTGCATTTAAATAAAAAATTATGCTTTTATTTATTTAGCTTCAATTTATTTGTAATTTTTTCTTATTTATAATTATGACTCACTCCCTTTAAATAATAAGAGTATTATTAACAAATTAATTTATTATGAAATTAAAAAATGCCCTTAAAAATATCCAAAATGCCAAACAAGAAATTGTAATAAAATTATTTGCGAGAAATTTTAAGTAGTTAATATTTATAAGGGATATACGTGAACAAATTTTTCGTTTGCATTTATAGTTTTAAAAAATTAATTAAATTTTTTTAATAGTTTTTTTAAACATTTTAAAATTATATTTTCAGGCTATTTGTCAAGGTTACGTGCCTTTATGAAAAATTCAGTTATTTAAATATATAAAATTATATAAAACTTTACTAATGATGGAAAATTTGAATACACAATACATTTAATTTTAATTGAAACTAAATTGCTTGATATGCCTCGATATTGCTTCTAGATTAATATGTATAACAATAAATTTGAAAAACTGTAATTCGTTTTTATTTACACTTTTGAAATAAACAAAAACGTGTACAAAAATATACTAGCACTTCACGTAGATTAATATATTAATTTGATTAATGAATTAACTATACATGTATATGTATATAAATATTACATATCAATATTATAATTAATTTTCTGAGATTACAGTTATAAAGCTATATACAATATTTTATTATTAATAAAGCTTTTATAAATATAGAAATATTTATTTAATTTTCTTCAAATCAAGGCTGATTTAGTAGCTTTAAAAATAAATAAATTATTATGTAAAAAAATGTAATATATGACTTTTGTATGACTTTTGATGACTTCTGATGACTTCGTGGTAACTTGTTGACATCTGAAATATAAATACGAAAACACTAATATATAAATTGTTTAAATCACTTTTTATTGATTAAAACAACAATTCTAAAAAATTATAGATTTTTTTTCATTCGGATAAATCATACGCAATATGCCATTTATTGTTATTCGTTGAATATATAACCTATACTAACACCTTCTTGCTAAACTCTGTTTATGTTATTCTTGTGTTAAATGTAAAATAATAAAATGTAAAATCATTAAAATCAATAAACATGCTATGCGCAAATTCTTATTTCCATTTTGTATTAAATAATATATTTACACAATATAGATATGCACAATACTTTATTGAGATTATGTTTTAGAGATTAAATAGATCTTTAGAAATGTAATCAACGATTTAATTTAAGCGTATTTTATTACACTAGTGACAAAAGGATATATTTAAATTATCCTACTATCTTTAACATATATAAAATAATAAACAAATGGATAAAATATTGCTTTTAGTGTATATCACTATTATTATTGACCTAATTTGACAGATTCATCAAAAGATGATCATAATTTTAAAGGCATACTTCTATGGCATAATATTTTCACTTTGCTAACAACAAAGAACATGAGATAAAAGCCATTAACAGTGATCCCAATTTTTTTCATAAACGATCTGCGGGATATATAAGTTCTTTTTTGATATTTCCATCTGCTGTTATAATAGAAAAGTTGACACGTTTGTTTATGACAAAGGACTGGATATTCTAAAATAAATAAGTATTATTTACAATTATTAACTCTTCCAGTCCTTGTGATTTTTTATACGTGACATATTTTTTATATTATCGATTTTTTGGTGTTGAAATCAGAAATCTAAACCATGAGTTGCATGCAGAACGACAAATCTCGTCTTGTTTGAATTAGTACATGATCTGATATAATTAATAGAGAGGGGGGAGTTGAGGAGACATCTTTGTGTCCTCTTTTCAGATAAAAAAGAAAGATGTTGCATTTATTAAATTTGTTAATTGATCTTTATTTTGATACGAACTAATATTCAGGTTTTTTCAAATTATAGCCTTTGCCTTTAATCGTTTTTTATATATTTTTTTAGATTTAAAAAAATTAGGTCATTACTTTTTTTCTCTGACATTATATCTAATTGTATATTATGCGTGTTGTGCGGAGTAGGTCATTTTCTCTGGTACACTAAATTATGGTTTGCTTTCGTTAAATGAGTAACACACAAATTGTATACCTTAATATTATAAATTGCTCCCGCCATAGGTTGACAAATAATGTTATTCCTAATGTTATCTCGGAGAAAGATGCATTTTATAAGATATGATAAGATACAATTCCATCGGTACCTATACAAATGCATTCAAAGATTTTAGAAGTATTCGTAAGGTTAAATTTAGATCCGAAATAAATTCATGAATCTGAAATTTGGCATGAAATTTATATATTTCCTATTTTTGGATCATATAATGCGTGCTCTTTATTCAGATCGTCGTATTTTAGGGTCCGAATTTGTTCCGAAACTTAGTTTTAATTAATGCAATAAAGTGGCTCGCTATTTATTGAAATTGAAAAAGCACCGAGATTATATTATTCGTTTAAAATATTTGTTATACAATATGTTTTATACTGTTTTTAAATTATTTATACTATAGGTATATACCACACGAAATCACTACACGTTTTAAAATAATTTATTCAAACATAAATGATTGCATACATTTTAAATTATACTTCATGTCTTGATTAGAATTTATGGAATATGTTAGAACATTTAGTTATGGCAATGCAAAACTGAGAATTGTTTCCAAAAAATTGGAATATTATTATGAAGTATAATGAAAGAGAAATTAAATTTAAATGAAAAATTTGGCCCTAGAATAGCTTATAAAGTGTAGTTATTTATGGCCGTCAAGGCTACAATATAAACAGAAAAATATTAAAAATAAAATAATCGCTGTACTTTTTGAGTTTCAATAATTTAGCAAGTCCCTTTATCACATATTCATTAATACAAAGTTAAACAAATATGTTAACGTATTATAGCTCCAAAAAGTAGTTAGATTCAGTGTCGATAACACTTTTTATACACAATTAATAAGTTTATTGATTATAGTGTATAACGAGTTAAGATTTGGCAGATATTATTATTACCTGTTTTGTTAACAAAAACCTCGAAAAAAAATGAACAATTTAGTTATTGATTTTCTATGGATTTGAACATCAAATTCAGCAGCCGATATTACAATTAATCATTAATGTGAGCCATTTTGTCATTCATTAGTTTCTGCCTGTTACTAATCTACTTGCTAGCATTTTCAAGATGCAAAAAGTAATTAATTATATAAATGATCTGTCAGTTTTTATGAATCCTGCTGGCCTTTGCGGCTCTGTCGGAAGCACTAAAAAGTTTTTCAGTATGAAAAATGATTTAGTTTTTTTCTTTCTTATTCAATGGATTGGTTAAAATCTGAAAGATCAAAAAGTTTATGGTGGTCTCGTGTTAGTCAAATTTTAATATCAATAAAATATGTGCGACTAAGTAAAATAGCCGAAATATTTTTTAAAAATCGTGAAATTTAAATTTAGAATATCTTTTGTAAAACAAAATTAATCATTTTCATATTTAAATGCAATTATGCATTAATATATATTGGACTAATTAAATATAAACCAAACTACATAAGTTTAAAAATCGAAAAAGAATAAAAATAACCAGAATTTACTTTTTTGTTTTTGTTTTTTCATTTCCTTATTTAAAAAATTAATATCAAAGATTTAAAAAATATTAAAAATATAATTTGATTCTATTGACTCCGACAGAAATTGTTTGAAACACACCAAAAAAGAAAATTAATTTCAATATATCCACTTTATCCTAATATAATAATTTTAAATGCAATATATTAAACATTCCATGTTCCTTGCAGAATGATGTTAATTCATTAAAAAAAACATTTAGCAAAATTTAATATCCCTCATAAAAATCAATGAAATTGAACTCTTAATTTGATAAAATCATTGAAAATATAGGATAACGAGAACTAAACCTTAATTCTAACTCGCTCAATAATGTGAAAAAACAAATCGAAATAGCTCGAAACCTTACAGCGCTTATTAATTTAGATCTGTCGAGTACTGAAACATATCCCTGTAACACAACAATTTATCGCTTTCATCCAACTACATGATGCATATACTTCCTTTTCGACTTACATGTTCTATATATATATATATACAAGCAATCGTGGACTGCATCTCGGTCAGCCTGGGGTCAGTCAGCACCCATGTATCGATTCTTGTCAGCGCACATACCGGTTGTCGGCCTCTAGGTCCGCTTCAATCGGCGTCTTGATGTGCCCACCACTGCCAAAGCCACTGGAGGGCGTTGAGGAGAGTTTGCAATCGGCAGCAGCCACAGGGTGTTGTGTGGTCGGTGGAGGAGGCATCTGTAATGTTGTAAGGGGAGAAAGAAGATTGGTTGGCTTGGGGTGCTGTGTGGGAAGGGGTGATTGGATGTAATGTTTAGTGTGGAACATGGTTGGATTGGCTGCGGGTGTGCTGTGGATGATAATTGGTGGTTTGGTTTGGTTGGGGCATGCAGTTGGTAAGAGTGTTGGTTGGTCGGAGTTTAGGGAGTTTGAATAAAAATTAATAGTTGAATTAAATAATAGGAATAAAAAATAATTTTTTCATTAGAAATATCTGCGAGAAAGGAGTATTTTAGCATGTAGACCGAAAGAAAATTGATACTTAAATTTGAGCTCACCGAATTGATAAGTTTTTGCCTGATTATTCATATTGTAACAGATAATAACCAATGAGTAAATCACAGTCTATACGCGCTCACATAAGTTTTAGATATCTCCGAGCATTGGAGGGCAACCATATTTGTCGGTCCCGTGGTCGTCACGGCTTGCACCAGATGATGGGGGATCTTTGTAGCTGTGGAGGGGGAGGAATCTTCATGCTGAAATGTCTCCAACCTGATAATTGGAGTTCGATTAAGGTGTGATGCTGAGGAGCTGTCGCTCTGGGAAGTTGATCTTGTTAACTTACACAATATGTGTTGATCTGAAAGGAAATTTGTTGAAATGTGAATGTTACACTACTTAAGTAGATAACTATAATTTACAAATTTTAGGAATTAATATGTTGTCACGACATAGTGAATGTAATATTATAAAAAAATTACAACAAAATAAAGAAAGAAAGAAAGAAACAAAGAAAGATATTATGAAAGAAAATAGTTTAGTGTTTATGTTCAGATATATATTTATATATAAAAAAAACTCACTTTACATATTAGAGTAAAAGCAATATGTCACAATAAAGGAAACCTATTGTATACAATATGGTTCTAAAACATATTCGATAAAATAATGCAAAGGAGGGAAATGAAGAAACTGTATTATATATTTAAGATCCGTTGTTTTGGTGAAAAAAGATTTAAACAAATTCATCATTTTGGAAACCTGCCATACTTTGCTGTTTAGCTATACTATATGATGGTATAGCCGAATTATATAGCTATATACATATATATATATACATACATACAATATGTATATATATATATAGTATACTGTATATAATATAACAATATAACATATATAACTGAATTATATATAATACTGTAGAATTATAAAAGATTTGACATGTCGACAGAATCGTGAGTAGCCTACTTCACAATTTGCAATGTTTGTTTAAATATGATAGAATGCCATTTTTCTCCTCCAAAAATTTTCTCTTTGAAGACTTTCCTGCTTGAACGACTTTCTTATTAGGAAAAAGCACATGGCAAGAATAATTGGAAAGATATGCATTGTAACCACCCAATATGCTGTAGTAAAACTTGTGAAAACCTCTTCACGAACAAAGACTCATTAAACATTGATGGAAAACAAAAAAAATCTCAAAAAAGGAATCAATTATAAATCATGACATTATTATCGCCTTAAATTTAGAAAAATATAACATGTAGCATTTAAGGAAAACAAGATACAAGTTAAAATTGGTCAATGAGCAAACATTTTGGATAAATACTAAAATTGCTTTTTAAAAAATACGAAAATTACATTTATATAAACTGGTTTTTCAGTAGACGTAGAAAGAAAAGACCGAAAATACTGAAAGGCCTCAATATCAATAATGGACTCATGAGAATAGCTTTTTATAAACATTTATAAAATCTAAACAATTTTAAATGATTCTATTATGTAATCGTTTAACCGTATTCATTATTTTTGATGTTAGTTGAATAATATTAGGTTGTTATTTAAATCCGGAGGACAAATCCTAAAAAAAATGTGACCTATTTTCCAAGGTTGTCAATGCAAAAATAGCCAACATTTTACAACATAAATTTGAAAATAATCAAAGTAATTAATAAAAACAAATGTAATCGATTTTAGAATGTCGATAAAAATGGTCAAAATACATAAACATTTAAATTATTTCTGAAATATACAAATAAAAGAATAATAACTAATTTAAAGTAATTATTACGTTCTTCAAATTTAAATTGTTTGTTTATCTTAGTTACTTGTTTTAATGCAGACCTTGCAAATTTATTAACTGTCGACTGTATTTTTAAATCACAATTTAGCTGATAAAAATAACTAAAGGTGGAAACCGTCTTACATAGATCTATATATACTGTTTTGACTTAGTTAGATGTATAATTAATACATTACATAATCAATTAAGTAATATAGAATTTTATTAGATGAGCAATATAAAATCGACGATTCAACGCTATGGATAACTCCTTAATCTCAACTTAACTCAGCTGTAGCAAAACGTTTTGCAAAAATTTTTTTTGCTGGACGTGTTGCAAAACAAATTTGTAATTGAAAAAATTGTCTCGCAAAAGATGAACTGAAACCATTTCTTTCTAATTACAAGACGGAATACATTTTATTTACGCTAACTTAAAAGTAAACATCTTTTAATAACATATATAAAAAGTTAGTAACTTTTAAACGAAAATATGTTGTCATAGGCCTATACATTTTTACATTGTCACATTTTGTTACACAATGAACTTGTAAGAATTAAACAATTGCTATTTTATAAAATTATTACACAATTTTGAAAAAAGCAATAAAAAAATTCAGCTTATTAGTTAAATTAATTGGATAGATGAAAAATGTATACAGTTTTCATGTAATAAATACAGTTTTATGTATTTAAAAAATGATAAATTCACTTTCTAATTAAAAAATCAATGGCCAATTTGTAGGGAAACAGTATTTAACACGAATGTAAAAAGCTGATTTAAGATAAACTATTTATTGTAGGTAACATATGTTTTATGTTTACTTTTTGTAATAGATGATCTTTTTGTAAAAATATTGAAAAAATTATTGAAATAGATGTAATTTGTGAAAATGACGTAGTTTTTTGTCGAAAATGACGTAGTTTTTGGTGAAAAGGGCGTGGTTTTTGGTGAAAATGATGCATTTTTGTGGGTGAAAATTACGTAGTTTTTTTTGGTGAAAATGACGTAGTCTTTGGTGAAAATGAGGTAGTTTGTTGTGGAAATAATGTTGTCAGTTATTGAAAATATAATAAATTGAAGTGAAAATAATATGGTTGTGGTGAAAATATTATAGTATGTAGTGAACATAATGTAATAAAAATAATGTTGTAG
>JAUZND010012741.1:0-13505 GCA_034780555.1 Coelogynopora nodosa | reverse complement strand
AAATAATGTAGTAGAAATAATGTAGTAGAAATAATGTAGTAGAAATAATGTAGTAGAAATAATGTAGTAGAAATAATGTAGTAGAAATAATCTAGTAGAAATAATTACAGAAGGGGGTTGTAACAAATACAGCTTGTAAGCTATATAATTATTATAATAATAAAGCGTTTATTAAATCGGTAAGTATCAACAATGAGCATCTAAATGAATTTTGCACTGACAATCATGAATTTTGCACTGAACTTCATGAATTTTGCACTGAACATCATGAATTTTGCACTGACAATCATGAATTTTGCACTGAACATCATGAATTTTGCACTGAACATCATGAAATGTTTAGACAACAAAAATTATTTTGTAGGCAAAATAGGCCAGTCTAAAATATAACAGAGTAAAGGGGGAACATGTTTTGTTTGTAAAATCATTTCCGTCAGATAATATAGAGCAACGAAACTCTTTTATGCAATAAACCTGTAGACATGTTACTCTTACGTACGTATATTATAATTTTATTTGTAATTTATTTGTATAATACAACACAAGTCAAGCACATGTCAAACCAACATACGCACTACTGAAGAGATCCATCAGTAGTATCGAAAACGCTCTAGTAGCCTATTTGGAAAAGTTAAAAACAGCCCTTAAAAATAATAGAAGTCAAATTTATAATTGTGATTTAAATTTACTTAAGGCTATGTTTCTTGTCCGTTATATTTAATATTTTATACCGTATACTATATTTTATCGCCATTAAAAAAATGGTAATACATTTATAATATATAATACAGTAAACAAATAATATAAAAAATAAATTCGAAACTACATGAAACTTAAGAATATTTGTGGGAATAACATTATGATGCATTTAACAATAAAGTTTTGAAGAAAAGCAATTTTCTCATTTTAATTAAATAATTTTGCACATCCATATAGTAAAAGAAAGAAGTTTATGGTACTTTTATAATCTATAGCTACGCTACACATTTGGCAAGTCGTCACATTAATAATTGACCATATCTTTAACCCAATCTAATTTTTGAGATATGCTCTAGCTATATTGTTGATTTATTCACGAGGTTGTAATTAAAATGCTAACGCAGCTTGAAAGCTGTTGTTTCCTATTGTCTCTAATACCTTGTTTTAAATTTGACAAGCGAAAAAGTTCTATAAATTTTAAACAATTTAATTGTTAAAGACTTTTCAAAAACATAAAACCTGAAGTATTGAAGGTAATGATAATTTGTTTAGGTGTTTTTGTTATATTATATGATATAATTATATATTCTGTAATAATTATGCTTTTATGTTTTCGATTTTAAAACAACGGTAACTGACTGAAAAGTTTAGTTCCACAGTGACTATTTAAAAAAACACTTCCCAACCAATTTAGTGCATTTAAACAAAACAAGATTGCATGCAAGAAATAGTAAAATAAAAAAATAAAAACAATGAAATCTAGTCCAACATAGACGTGAATTGTTGTACAAAATAATTAATTAAATATAATTGATATATTTATGTTTTGGTTTTTTAGTAGTCGTATATCTAGACTTCCTTGATCTGTTGGTTTAGTGAGTTTAAAACTAATATTTACTAATGTTGAAAAAATATAACAAAACTTATTTTTTCAAAAGATTGTACGTACTCCCCTCGAATCTTGCACTCTTTGGCCAATATAGATAAGTGACTAACACAAAACCCCCCCCCCCCCTCCCCGCTCATTAAGTCAAGTTATGCCATAAGATCCTCTGGAGTCGAGGAAATGAAGTATTACTTAATTTCTGGATTCCTTTCTCTTCCACTACTGAGTTGGCCCGATCAATTCTTCTCAACCTTTGACGGCGGCGAGAGTTGGTTGAACTGTGGCTTCTTTATCTTGTGAAGTAAATTAGATTCTACCGACAGCTCTCAGCAGAGCGTGCGGGCGAGATTATGATCTGTATTAGATCGGTCCGCAGAGCTGCTTTAATGGCATATTGGATAGTTGCTCGTTTACTGTTGACTACCGGTTGTTTCAATTTGGCATTTGAAATATTTATCCTAACTATTTACCTTTTTTCGTCTTCTTTTCTTTTAATCAAACTTCATAATTTAGACCATCCTCCATCTGTATAATGTGGACGATTTCCGCGTATGCGTAGGTATTATTTATGTTTGGGTTGCTCTGCGATTACTTGGAGAGGTGGAATATTCTCTAAGTCCTAAACTTGTAATAAAGTTTCGCCGAAAATGTTAATGCAAGAAAAAGTAGAATTTTATAAGTAGAATTCTCCATGCGGCGTATAATCGATATAATCGATAATTTATAGTAATTTCTTAGTCTGAGCCAGGCTGAATCTCTCCATATACATACATATCATTAAGAAGTTCGCTTCTTAATATTAAGTCTTATTTATCTGTGGGGTTTCTTCCCGATTATAAGCATTATGTGCAATTGTGCAATTGCGGCTAAGGGCTGATATTACAAGTTAGACACGGTAGGTGACAGGCGAGGTCTGGCCTAGTGGTAAGGTGGGTTTGCTCTCAGATCGGTTGGTTGCATATTCTATTCCTACTCTGAATTGATGAGGGTCGAATACCCCGAAACAGGTCTGCAGATGAATTGACCTGTCGTTTACTGTGTCTATCAAAAGTCTTCTATAATTTTATACTTTCAACTATAGATGTCATTGAAAAATACTTTCACACATTCACATTATTAATTATTGTCTAGATCGAATTTTGTCAAAGAAGGACATTTTGCATATTATTAAGTAAAACAATTTTTGTTGTTGTAAATTTGGATAACATTAATAATATAGTTTAAGGTTTTTACTTTTTTCCCGAAAGTACGAACAAATCCGATTCGATTAGGTGATGTGGTTAATAATATCTGTCTGTTTCTTTTTTTTCTAGTCCAAGATCTGTACATTTATTATGATAATATCACCTCATTCTGAATTTTATCAACTACCCTCTTATTTAATTGGGAACAGGATGACTCAGTAGTTAGATAGAGTGGCCGACGATCGATATCATGTATAGGCAACAGTTGTTGGTATTAAATATATGATAGTTCGAACCCTGTTTCGGATCGCCTCAGTTTTTGCTGGTAACTGTATCAGTTTAGTATTTAGCAAAAATTATAAACCATGACAGGATGTGTTTGTGATAGCGGAAAAATTACAATTTAATATAACATAAAATGGGCGCTGTTGTTAATTTATAACGCAATTAAACAGCAGCGACACATTGTATCCATATATTGTATTTTTTGGTTCATTTGCTTAGTAAAGAGTTCATTTTATTATAAATAGATCGGATAAGTCGTGTTGGGAACCGTGAGGCTAATGAACATCAAACCCTTTAATTCACTAAAAGATCAACCTTTTTTCAGTTGTCGATTACAAGCTACTACTAACAAGTAGTATGTAATTAATGAATGTTCTTACAAGAAAGTTACAATTGGGAACTTTAATTATAGGTGAAATACATTATTCAGTTTTATTCATAACTGAAATAAATGAATATTCTTTTTTGTTGAGAAAGCGATTCCTGTTAGTAATATCAGTCGGTAAGGAATATGATTTATGAAAAGTAAATATGAAGGCCGTAGAAAATGTTCGCAATAAATTAAATAAAGCAAAAGCTTGTAATTTTTGGTACATAATCATTAATATTATCAATATCTATGACAATAAATAATAATTTGAGTTTTTATGTTAAGAAAAATATGCAGACAGTTTAATGTCACGATTTGTAATAATATACACAACTTTGCTAATACCCATGTGTATATGTATATATTTAAAAATATGATTACAATCAAAATTGATATTTAAAAATTGTTCGGAGTTTCACGAAAAGAAACTCTTTATAAAATGTCTTCCCTTTCACATTATAAACAATACCATTGATTAGCACGACTCGCATAGAGTATAGTAAATTAAATTTACATTTAGACTAAAACAATTAAAGTTTACAACAACCGAATCGGCTTCTCAAATTCTAGGAAGGTAATCACAAGCTACGAGCACACGATATTGATGGTTTTCTCCTTCGGCAAATATTTGTCAGCATGTTTGTCAGTCAGTGCGCGCCGCCGCTTTTTCTCAGACAGAAGTTAATTAATTGAATTAGCCAAATTTAGAAGTCGAAGATAATTGATAGTTTCATATGCGCGAGGCTGGCTCGGCAGTCCTTTTCTGTCCTTACAGCATGTTATAGATGGGTTCGACTCGGCTGTGTATTATTGGTGTGTAATTAAGACTTGTAGTAATTTAATAAACTGCTAATTAACAAAATAGGACCACTAGGAGAGAGAGAGAGAGAGAGAGATGGAGAGAATAGAATTCTAAGAAATAAAAGTGTCGAATATATTACGCATGGATGATCATAAGTTGGATGTCCAATATATACATAGTTACCAAAACAAAAAACGTATATAATAAAGATATGTGTCATATTTATATAAAAATAGTATAAATGATTTTTCTGAATATAAATGAAATAAAGCGTAAATTACAAATTGTGTTGAAAATAATTTCCAACAAGTTATCTCACTTGTAAACCAACAAAGTATCAGTTTATAGCCAATAGTCGCGATATAAAAAAACAATTTCGATTATTTTTGGGAATCACTTCAAAATATGTTGTTCATTTTCCTATCTGTTAAATTGTAATCTTTGAAATATTGAATATTTTTCATCGAATTATATGAAGGTCTCTTTTTAACATATTCCATTGTAAAATTATAAATTTTAGAGAACACTTAAATGTTTAAATGATTGTGTTAACCATTAAAAAAAGAAGGACGGAATTTAAGAATAGGTAGCTTGTTAGAAATAATATTAGTTTAGTTCTCCTGTTGAAAGCTTAACAACTAAGTCGACTGTCGAATGGCTTACAAATAATGTCGATATTAAACTTTGGTTAGAACAGCGGTATTAATTAGAACTTTTCACAATAAATTGATGACTACCGTTTATCAGTTATTACAATTAATTAGTACCATATATTTCTTGTGTGACAATAATTACTATAACTTATGATTAGCTCCTATATATTAGATACTTTCAATTATGAAATTATTCAACCGGAAAAACCGAAATTATGTTGACTTGTGATATTAAATTAAGGTAATGAAAAATGTTTTCGACATTGATATTATTACTGGATGTCTACAATATGATTAATGCATAATATACTTAATTAGTGTTTATAATTACAGATTACGGTCAATACTTATAACTAATGCATGCTAACGTTTTTTGAGTTCTTACAAGTAGTATATGCTTACAAGTAGTATATGCTTACAATTTAGTTAATGTTGACATGAGTTTGACAATAAATTTGGCTGCTTACAGGTATTTAGTTATTGATTACAATTGGTATAAATTGACATTTTTAATTAACCGGTGCTTACAATTACTCTTAAATTAGAATTTTTTACTGTATACAATTAATCATGATTTACAATTTATTAGTTATAGAATTAGTGTACGTTTATAAAAAACATTAGTTCAAAGCATATACTGATTATTTTAATAAACTATTCCACACATTTAATTATCCCGAAATAACTTTACATTTTCTGTAATATAACCAAAGATATTAGAATAATTAAAATTATAATATTTAAAGTCTATGAATATAACTCACCAGGGCTATCTGGTGCTTTCAATTTCTGTGAATTATAATCCTCATTGGACAAGGTAGACTGCGAAGTTTTCATTGGCTGGTTAACAAAGTAATGGGACGATAAATCGCGTGATCCCGAACAATCGGGAAAAAGGGGGAGAAAGACTGAAGGACTAGTTGTGGAAGTTGTAGGTATACTGCCACTTGGAGATGGTTGTGGATTTGTGGTACATGTAGTGTAAGTATTGTCGGAACTCGTCGAACTGTCCTGATGCATCAAATTTGATGTAAGACAAGTAACCGTGTCCTGATTGGTTGATTCGGGATAGGTCACCGCGATTGGGATTTTTGTATTTTCCAGAGGTATAAAATCATTATTTATTGTTGCATGTAAACTGGTAGAACGGGGTAAATGAGTTGTAGACTGAAATTAAGAAAGGAAAACAAAATGTTTACAAATATGTATAATAATATATATGAGTATTTTTATTTGAGATATTTTAAGTTAAAAATTTAATAAAACTTTATAATGAAATTTCAAATATTGAAAGTTCTGGACCTTATAGAAGAATGTAAGATTGATGGCTTAATATCTAAATATATTCGGATGGACAAGAGTGGAGTGTGAAGCAATATTAATATTAAGGGTTTTTCCGTATTCTCACATTACATTTGCGTCCCGAGTAGTATAGGAAGGGTTGAATCTGGCACACCACTTGGGGAGTGTTAAAAGAACAAAGGTTAAAAGGTCAAGTGGCGGGCCAGAATCGACCCTTCCTATACTACTATCCCGCGCAATGTATTTAATTACTTCTTTATATAACTGTTCCATTATGTTATTTAGGTAAAATATGCTAATCAGTGAACGTGTTTTAGTTTATTTATCCAGTATTTTTATGTTTCTTATTTATAAACTTCTGATCTCGATACTTAATGAAACGGATGACCGAGTCATACTTAAGATGTTTTTATTATCAAAATGATATAGTGAGAATTGAATCAGCATGTATCGAATTATCTCTTCTAGAGACAACTAACCTGTCTCGGACATTTTTTTTTTTTAATGAATGCTATACAACCTTGACAGCGGATAAACTTCCGGCAATTTTGACTTTCACTTTCCTCATATAAGATAATAGGCTTTTATTTAAGTAAACATTGACGTTTTGTTTTGCAATTTTTACATGATGTTTCTCACTGTGGGGTCATTAACCCTTTGTCCATGAAAATAAAAATAGCTCAACAAGCCTTTAAAAGGTATCTATATACCAAATTTCATGTTCATTGGGTGATAGGAGAATTGTTTTTTCAAAGGAAAGTAAAATACCTTGGATGATTCGTTTGCCTTGGATTACAGCATCAAGTTCTTTTTAAATACTACCATTAGTTCAGCCATTTTTCACTATTAACTATGCGAAGATATGAAAATTTGTCTGTAAAATATTATTGAAATAATAGGCAATAATATTTACTTTTATAAACAGTGTTCAGTGCTCCTGACGTGCATCTTTGAGGTGCATTATTTGAAATATAGGTACATTTTTTAAAAAGTTAAATAAATTAGAGATAACAGTGAACATAATCCCCAACTTATTTCTAAAAGTTTATGACCTTTAAGAATGTCAGTGTGACAATTGCACGTCAAAAATTTAAAATTGTTAACATTTTTACTGAATTTATTAACCGCCATTTATAATTAGCATAAAACAAGTTATGATAAAAAACTATTGATACAAAAAAATAGCTAGCAATAAATACAAACGTGATTGGTCTTATAACAAGAACTAGCCCAACAGCATACTAGAATATTTGAATAACAAAAGTCACAAAAATGAAACCTTTCATACATACTACTGATGCATAATCGTCAGTGCTGGTGAGATCTGGACAGCGCTTTCTATAAATATCGTCTAGAAACAACCTTTGTCCAGATACATAATATTTGAATATCTATATCTGATTGAAAAGTGTAATTTTTTATGGCTTTTAATTCTAATATTTTAGTACATTAGTATCCATTTTCTTAGCGTATATAATTATAAATACATTTTATATGCATCGTCCAAATATGTATATATTTCATTTAATATTGGTCGTGTATTCTTTTTTTGAAGTTTAGAAATGGTTAAAAAAATCTAGAATTTAAGGCCATTATAATTCTTTTTATCAAAAAAACTGATTAAATAATTAAAAAATTACTTTTAGTAATTTGAAGTAGTAGCTAAAGCATATACAGACATTAAAGATTTACAAAACAAAATAAAACTATTTGCATGTTTTTTATTTATAAGTGTATTTCATTATATAAGTGTATATTATACTAATGTATAACACTATAGCCATACTATCAATATAGCCTATTGATAAGTATTAGAACAGACAATTAATGATCGATTTAAGCGGAAATATTAACTAATATTATATTGTTGTAGAAAATAACTTTACACTGAATATCATAGCATATCGTGATCAAAGGTCTTTTAGATTATTTTAATTTCCGGTTATGGGAAGCGTCGGCGGAAATAACATCAACCGCTTGCTCTCTGTTATTTCAAATTAAAAGAGGAATGATCAAGTATAACTAAAGCGGTTTGACATTACATGAAATACATAATAAGATATGCCGTTATTGTCTATACTATAAAGCATTTTATTAGTATGCACGGTCTATACACGACTATAATATAAAACAAACCTATCTTGACTGGACCAACTCGTAATTAATTAAAATCGGAATGCGTCGTATCATTTCCGAATTGCTGCATGCGAGCATTACATGTGTTAAACTAATTCTGCTTTTTAAACTACAATTGTATGTTTAACAACGGATACATAACAATATTATAATATATTAAATTAGAAACATAGAAAAATTAGAAGAAGCATGGCTTCATTCACCGAACTCCAAGAAAATACAATAAGTCTCCTATCATAAGGCAACAGGCGATGTTGAATTGAAATACATTTAATTTTAGAATAAACCTATTGAAAGGAAAATTATATAGTTTAGAACATAACATTACTGAAAATGTTCCATCAATATAATAATAGATAGATTAATAATAATATATAGATAATTAGATAATAGATAATTAGATAAATTTATATTAGATAAATAGATAATTGCATAATAGATAAGAGATAGAATAATAATAGATTAATATAAAGCACACTATGCTCCGATTTCTAAAATACTCCCATGTTTAACGTCGGTAAATTTCAGAAAAGTAATTTTTAAAGTAGTGTCCTAAATGTTTTTTATATAATGTAATATACATTTTAGAAACTATTTAGAAATATAACCTCAGCAGACTTTACTCCCAGGTAAAACTTTATCATTTCTATTTTCAAAACTCTTTCTTGAATATTATTACTATAATACTATATTGAGACTTTCTAAAGCCTTCGTCAATAAATAATAATTAACGATTAAAGATGAACAATAAAATGGTGATTTGACTGAAGTTGATATTTTTAGGCTGTCACTTAAATGCTGAGGAAAAATGCGGAGGAAAAACAGGAGGAATAAATAACTAATTTTCAAGGTCAGCATTAAAACAAATAACAAAGACAAACAAACAATTTAAATTTAAAGAATGTAATAATTACTTAAAATAAGTTATAATTCATTTATTTGTTTATTTCTGAATTAATTAAAATATATACGTATTTGACCGTTTTAATCGACATTCTAAAATCCATCACTTTTGTTTTTATTTATTATTTAATTTGATTATTTAAATTCTATTTTGTTTATTTTAGATAGTTGACGACCTTGAAAAATAGGTTAAATTTCGTTCGGATTTGTCCTCCGGTTTTTCCTCCGGATTTAAATTACAACCATATTTTTATCACTTTTTGATATTGATGAAGCTTTATTAAGTGTCCATGAACGGAGTTGAAATAATGGTAGGTCGTGTCCTAAATTGAAAATAATCAATATATTTATCAGCGTAACACGACAAAATAGGTCGGATATATTGACATAGTATAAATTAACAAATAGCCTATTGCTCTTGAAATTTGTCCTATATAATTCTTCACACAAAAATGCTTAAGCAAGAAAAAGAAAGGTTGGATTTTGAACAATATTATTTCATGAAATCAATATTATTTGAAAGCTATTGTAATCAGCATGTATTTATTTAATAAACAATACTATAAAATTTGAATTGTAAATCAAATCCTTTTGGTGTCTTAATATAATGTGATTACAAAGGTTAACTTATATATTTTTTAATGTTTCAAAGATCAGATAATGGTATTCAAATTTGACAAATATAGTTAATTTTGCATCACTCAAACATGTTTTAATAAATAATATTGCTTTTTTATATTTAATAATTCGATGTATTATACCTATTAACTTAGATAATTAGGCTACTTTTGATATAATATATGCCAACCATCACACGAGTTGGAGCTGAGATCAAAAATTATGTGGGTAGATATGTATACCAATGCATACAAGTATTATACTTAATTAACCAAAAGCGAAAAACGAATTTATAAAACACGGCTGACAGTTTGAACATGAGGGGTAATTGGGTTTCTATTTTCGTTTTTGAACTTTTCTGGCGTTTTTAATTCACCTATTATGAACTTTTGCATAATTAAATTTGTATTGAAAATAACTTTATAAGGAGATAATTTCTTTGGAAAACACTATAGACATTGTTTTAAACAGAAAAAATAACAAATTGTTAAACCACTTACTCTTGACGCAAGTTGCGTAAAGCCATCATGTTCCGTCGATCGAGCCTTGTCAAGAGAACCCTCTCTGTCAACAAGGCTGTGGGAGATTGCCGGTTGACCTTGGAGAATTCCGTGCTCCTTATGGCTCGTGGGAGGTTGATCTTTGCCAAGTAAACTGCGCAGAGACTGTCGGAGATGTTTCTTAGCGGAGTTGACCGCGCTGAGTGAGTGGTTCTCTCCCGGACTCGAATTTCGCCGCATGGTGGAGAGCCAATTGACTGGCAGTCCAAGCAGTTGTCTATTCCGGTCCGGCATGCCGCCACTGTGGCAGTTGTCCCCCTCTCCCTCTCCCCCGCTCAGGGACAGGCTCACAATACTCCCCGACCGGCGACCCTTCTCGAGGGCCTCGCGCCGCTTGATCGCCTTATCGCGGCGCATCTGGTCCTTGTAGAACTCGGAGAAGTTGTTAACAATGATGGGGATAGGGAGGGCCACCACGAGGACCCCGCAGATGCAGCACACGGAGCCGATCACCTGT
This sequence comes from Coelogynopora nodosa, assembly GCA_034780555.1. Classification (NCBI taxonomy): domain Eukaryota; kingdom Metazoa; phylum Platyhelminthes; order Proseriata; family Coelogynoporidae; genus Coelogynopora; species Coelogynopora nodosa. Next base: position 2,650 of record JAUZND010012741.1, on the reverse strand, counting down.
CCGATCGGCGTCTTGGGCACGATATCCCCGTAGCCTACCGTTGTCATGGTGATTGCCGCCCACCAGAAGGCGGTGGGTATCGAGCGGAACTGCTTGTTGTCGTCCTTCTCGGCGAAGTAGGCGAGGCTGGAGAAGAGAAGTACGCCCAGCGCGACAAACATCATCAGCAGTCCAAGCTCCTTGTAGCTCCGTCGCAGTGTGTACCCGAGCGACTGTAGGCCGGTCGAGTGTCGGGCCAATTTTAGGATACGTAAAATTCGGAGAATCCTGAATATTTGTACCACCTTTCGAACTGACACTAGCGAATCGGACATGTGACTGCTGAGAACTTCCAGAAGCACGAGGGAGAAGTAGTACGGCAAAATGGCTATAAGATCGATAATGTTGAGGGCTCCCTTTATGAATTTGCACTTGCTGGGCGAAGCCCAGAATCGAAGCAGAAATTCCAGCGAGAACCAGGCGATGCAGACGGTCTCCTGCATCTCCAGGTGCGGATTGTCCTTTATGACCCACTCCTCGGCGTAGGTGTAGTTGGTCGGGTCGCTCTTGTTTAGGTAGACGCGAACTAGTTCAGTGGTGTTGACTTGCATGTTGGGCAGGGTGTTCAGGGTGAGCCCCACCGTGGAGAGAATGATGAACAAGATGGAGAATACGGCTATGATCTGAGCGGGTGGAAGTGAACACGTGTTATTCCGTTGTGTGTTGTAAATATACTTCAGCAGCTTACTTAGATGTGGATATTTTATCAAGTTAAGTTTTCCACTTGCATTTGTCATTCGTTCTATTATTCTAGCAATTTTCTAAAACCACTGTTCACAATTGGTAAACAGTGTAATTAAAAATGTACAATTTAAATAATTCTGATTACCGCATGTAAAGAGTACCTGTTTTCGGGCTTTTTCAGGAGATATTTTTGTTGAAAATAATCAACTTTTAAAATTACTTTACCTTTCTTGTGAAAATATATTTTTATGTCATGTTTCCTTTCTATTAATTACAATTTTTTTATAAAGTGTGTAATTGTATCATCCTGCTACACTCAAATTAATTGACTTTAATAATTCAAAATACCAAAAAAGATAACTAAATAAATCTTTCCATTCGAAGACTAAATAATTTGGTTGTGACTTAAATTAGGAGGAAATTCAACCTTTATTTCTAGGTCATCAATACAAAAGTAGCTAAAATAAACAAACAAAATAAATGTAAAGGACTTTAAACGTTCAAAGTAACCTAGAATAACAAATGAACTGGATTTGAGAAATTCTAAAAATGGTCGATATACGTAAATATTAAAAAATAATTTTGAAAGAAACAAATTAAGTGAATTATATAATTGCATAACATTCATGTAAAAAAGTTTTCCCTCCGGATTTAATTCACAACCAACGATTGTTTTAATTATAGTTTATTCGGTAGAATACAATAAAACGAACTAACTATTTTACTAAATCATTATTTAATTAAATTATGTATTGAGCATTAAAAATTATATAAAATTCAATAATTGCAAATAATTGATATGCAAGCAAATGGAATAAAATCCCGAATAATTGTTTCAAGCAGTTATGTTCAGCCTTCTTAAAAATATCTAATTCAAAACTAAATTTACTCATAATAATATTAATTATCACAATCAAATAAATGAATTTAATATAAAAAAATATATTTATGGATGAAAAATATTCTTCATTAAGTCCATAATTAACTTTAACAAAAATGGTTTTATATTGTCTATACCACTCTGTGTATGCCATGCATATTATACTTGATACACATAGAAGACAAAACACACAAATATAATTAAAGAAGTAAAATCTAACGCTATGTAACATTTTACGAAATTCCTAACGCTTTTGATAAACATGCGCTAGCATATGTGAATAAAAACTTATTAAAATAAAATAAATTATATTTTTTGAAATTATTAAAACTGGAGGATAATTATATCTATATGGTTACATTATATACAACATTAAAACTAAAGTAAAGAGAAAGTAGAGATCATAACGAGTTAAGAATAAATCATGCAACAATTAAACATAATATAAAAGGGCAATTGACTGATTATATCTGATTTTGATTGATTCTTTCATATTATTTATATGCGATTGTTTTCATAGAATGGATCGACAGCTGCACATGCTTTCCCTCATTTCTCCATTTGTATGCAATTCAATCAATCAATTATTTTTGACATAGTATGGAAAGATTATTTGTATGTTATACATTATATATACCGGAAAATTGATAATTTATAATATTTTATTTATGATTTAATATTTACTTGCATTTAGCATTATAAAATCCAATTAATACTCTTTTGTCGGGCAGTTAATGTGACATTTAACATAATATTTTCAGGTCAATTTCTTATATAGAACAGTTACATATTTTACCACATTTTAAAGCCTCAAAATGCTCAGTTGTTCTACTCATAATGATAATAATAATAATAATAAGCGTTTATTAGGCTAAACATGGGAATCAGAGCATGGCAATTAGATGGTACAGAGGTTGAAAATATTAATAGATACATTTATACAATTAGTAATTATATACATAGATATAAAAGGAGAGAATAGTTTTAAAATATGAAAATATATCTAGGATGGATATTGTAAATAGGGTAGTTATTGAAGAGGATAGT